>JAOWBR010110453.1:0-14263 GCA_028571145.1 Dionaea muscipula
TGTCTCGTTTTCAAGATCTGACAACCTCGTACAATTTTTTTAGATGAGATTTGAGACGAGATAGAGAAATGAATGAAAAAATAAAATGTTTTTCCACTATATATATAGGGGATTCGTAATTTTGTAGTTTTAAAAAAAGGATAAAGATATTTTGGAACTATATATTTATAATAAACAATTTTATATCTCTTTTTAAAAGTAAGGGGCGTAATTTAAATTTTTTAAAAGTAAGTGTTACGTTTAATTAAAGAGCAATACTCCGCGCACACCGGGGTGTGCGCGGATTTTAACTTTTTTTTTATTTTTTGATTAAATGGTAATATACTACCGTATCATCCAAAAAATATAAAAAACAGTATATACAACGGTTTTATCAAAATAAAAATGATAATATACAATTGTATCATCTAAAAATTATAAAAAAATCCGCGCACATACCTCCTAAGGTGTACGCCAAGTAATCAGCTACTTAAATACGTGTCGTGCGTTTAGTATCCTCCTTTATATATACTTCACCGTCGAAAGAAAAATTTCGTGCTAATGAACCCTCAAAGAAAGAACAGAGAAAAAAAAAAAAAAACCCAAAATCGAGCTCGTGCTGGTGGCTGGCTGGCGCCGTTGCCCGTGCTTTCGCTGCTTCGATTCTGTCTGCCCATGCGAGCCATCTTCAATTCCTTCTTCACAGGCAAGCTCTCCTTCTCTGCCGACCATATCTCTCCTCTTCATTCCACTCTGCTTCTCATTTCTTCTTATTCCAATTCAAAACTCGGTTGCCATGGCCAGCGAACAGCTGCCGGCGGCGGAGGCGGCGATGGCCGCTCCGGTGCTGGTCTTTTGAACATATATTCGTTTTGATAGGGATTTCTTCCATGGAGGAGGATTGGAAGCGGTTCATGAGGTTCTGCTTACAGTTGATTTTTATTGTTGTGGTTAATTTGAAAGACAGATAGATTTGGGAAGAAGGAACAGGATTGAGAGATGGCAAAGGCTCGGAAGCCGGCGAAGAATGAAGGAACAAAACCGGAGATTTCCATGGCTGTTGTTCTTCACCAAAAAATCTGTCTTTCCATCGACATGGATAATAGACGAATTTATGGGTTTGTCACTTGTTGTTTCCAATCCTTCTTCATGTGTTTTCTTTTTCTTATTCTTTTCCTCTCGCCATGGTCTGTGTTTGGATTATTTGTACTGTGTTAATTTCAAAAGCAAAACGATTAATGCAGATTAGTTAATGAAGTTGTCTTCTTAGTTCCTAAACCCTAAAGCTGATAATCGGCCAGAAAATGAGCTATTGGCTGTACGGAGTAACCAAAATTTTGCAATTGTCCTGCAAGGAACTGAAAATTCTGGTTTAAGCCATCGTCCTTAGCCATTTGTAAGTGTTAGTAAAATCTTCGGTCTAGTGTGAAGCACTAACACTGGGATCATCTCTATAGTGTTCGCAAGTGTTCACTGGCTTTTTGATAGTGGAAGCTTTATTATGTGCATATCTGTGTTCATTGAGGTAGGCTAATTTGTCATATCGAAGAACACTGGAATCAAACAATACTTAATGATCCTTTTAGTATCTGAAATACCTCTAATTTGATGATTCGTAACGTAATCATATGAAGTCATCAGGGTACATCATCTATCTGTGTTCATCCAGAGAAATTCATGCTTCTTTTGCTCTCTTCTTTTTGCTTCAAGATATTTAACATAAATCCAAGATCATCAGAATTTGGTTGTATTCCATTTGTCTGGATTTTTTATGAACCATAAACCTTATAGTGAAAGGTTAATTTCTGAATCTCTCCATCATACTAAAACTATGCCCAGTTGTTGATGGAAATTCATTTATAAAAAAAAAAAGTTCTTTAGATCACCTCCACAAGGTCATGTCAAAGTTGACCCAGAAATTCATTTCCTTTTGGGCTAACAGACAAGAAATCTGCTATCAAGTAATAAGTAGAATTCATTGCTGCTATAATGCAGGTACTTAGCACCCAACTTGGAGAAGGCAACAAAAGTACCTTTCACCCCTAGTTGCGATAAAGTTTCTGTTATGTAATATACCCCTAACACTCAACGCTATCGAAGCAATTCCTCAAATTTCATCGTCTAGAAATTCAGCACACTCTCCATAGGGCCTAAGCACAGCCATCAACTTCATGCACGCTTAAGCTAGAAGCTGAGAGCTCCTCTTGCCGCCAAACTAATTATGAGTTGATTACTGACATCCAATCTAGCTTCAAAAGGAAAAATAAACTCCTCATATCTCCACATTTACATTTACATGGAAAAACCTCTTTTCTTAGTTTCCTTTTTCCTCTGCTCCCTGGTTGGGGAAAAATTATGGGCCTTAATATGGGTGCTTCAACCCATTAGTTTTGGAAGAAGGCTGATGGAAGAGGTGCATTAGAAAGTGGTGGGAAAAGGGAAAAAATAGTTGGAGAAAGCATACAGATGGAGGGCGCATTGCACAGTTGATAGTATAGCTGAATGGCAGTTATGTATGTTAGGCCACTTAGTGGGAAAATGGATTCCTTCGGTTTGCTTTTGTTTGCTTCATGTTCTGAATGTGTTAGCAAAATGAATTCATGGGGTTTTCAAAAAAAGAAAAATGATATGCATGGATTATTTCATATGATTGTGATTTTACATGCTTCCCATTTGTGTTTCTACGGTGTCGTGAAGCTGTGTTTATTAATGGTACCTGTCTGATCAATGATATCTTTTATGGCGTTTCAGTTACACCGAATTGGAGATTCTTGTACCTGATAGTGGAATTGTTGGGCTGCATGCTGAAAATTTAGAGATTGAGAGAGTTTCAGTTGATGGGAGCCCAACAGAGTTTGATGTCTTCCCACATTATCAACCTGTGGAGATAGAGAACAGGTGGTGCTCTGTGTCATCTGTAAGTTCTGCAGCAGATGCTGCTGGTGCTACATACCTGTCGGCTCTTCAGAGAGAGCTGGTCCCAAATTTACTTATCCTCTGCTGCAAATCAGCTGAACCAGCTCAACCTCCTGAAGCTGGGCTTGATTTCCAAGGAGAGGAGCAATCTAATGCTGAACCAAAGAAGGTTTTGTTCTCTATAGTTGTCATTCATATTGAGATCGAGTTGAGTCCAAATAGTGAAATGTCTTTTTCTGCATATAATGTAGTCTATTAATGTCACTTTGGCTAAATTGTGTCCTAAATGCTGTTTTCTTTCTCCTATCCTTAGTCCTTAGTGGTCTCTGTTATTGTTTGCATCTTCTCTTTTGTTATTAGACTTGCACCCTATGCCAATAAGGATGCTGGTATACTCAACGGAAAGAAGGGGGTGGGGATTTAATAAGAGTATCAAGCAATATATGAGTTTAGTGGTTGAAGCTAGATTGGTAAATGGCAGGAATTTCAACAGTTAAGAAATAAAGATAGCATAATGAGAAGTCCGAGAGAAAAAAAGTACTTTCGTAGAGGTTTAATGCCCATGTTCTCCTACCAAATTGTTCACAATCTTTACCTCCTAGTACTTGGCTAATGAATCCACTACCTTTATTTGTTTTTTGCACACAAAGTTCTTTTGGAGCAATTTTTATTGAAGGATGACTCATTCCATATCAATCAGCTTAGCCTCTGTCAAATATTTAAGTAAAAGACTACATCTATTAAACTAGATAAAGGTATATTAGCCAATCTGGGATGAGATTGATGAATGCTTTAGGAAGGACGGATTGTTATTGATGCCTCTAGCAAGAATTTTAAGTTATCTTTATTTTAATTTGTGGACCTTTTTCTTTTGTAGGGGGCAAACAATAGGTGCTTCCCTCTGAGAGTCGTATGGATGCTTCCTTCTGGAAATCTAAAATAGAAATGCAAATTAAATTTCTTGAAAAGTTGTAAACCTAAGTCTCCAATATCAAAGGCTTGCCTAGTTCAGACTTGGTTTCCTTGAAGTGGCCCTTGAAAATGAAATCTTCTTGAGACATATCTTAAAATATCGATCAATCCTTGAACTGTGTGGAAGCTCGTAAAATACATCATTACAACATTTATTGCAACATTAAGAATTCTTTGATATTTCTATTTAAAGTTGTCAACTTTAATCCTTGCCTTGCTAATAGAAAGGCAGTATATATCATTCTGATAACTTACTTGCTGCCTGAACTCATCGCCATGATGCTACTGTTGCAGTATTAAAACCATTTCCTATGCCTTGTGCCACAAGCTTGAGCTTTTGGTGGTAAATTTGATTTCTTAGCATGACATCAGAGCCACTTTGGCGAAGCAGTCATGAGTTTGAATTTTGTTACCTCCATTTGTAGTCGTTGTAGTTGTTGTTGTGTATGTGTCTGTGTGGAGTCCACGCTTCAAGCTCGATGGCTTTCACGTGAGGGCACGTGTTGAAGTATTAAAACCACTTCCTGGGCCTCATACCAAGCTTGAGCTTTTGTTAGAGTTGGCTTCTTAGCGGTTACATCCTTTGTTCGATGATCTTGTTCATATTTAAGCATTTGAACCTTCTATTTCTACCTCAATGACTATGAGAAAGCATTGAACTGATATGTCTAGCCTCCATGGTCTTTGACTTCTGCCTCCCTGATCCTAAATTCACTATGTGGAGGTTTCCTGCTCCTTATATTAGACTCAAGTAAGTTATGTGTAGGACTTGTAAATTAGTATTTTAGCTGTCAATGTTTTAAAGTCTTTAATTTGTATATTCTTTTGAAAGTATATGAATGGAGAACAATTCATTTGCGTCTCTTTATGATTTCCACTGAATAGGCTGCATTTTTTTTTTTGTGGGTTTAACTTGGATGCAGAATGTGAGATTGGTTCGAATTGACTATTGGGTTCCAAAGGCCGAGACTGGAATTCATTTTGATGATAATGTGCTACATACTGACAATCAAATAAGACGTGCACATTGCTGGTTTCCTTGCATGGATGACTGTTCACAGAGGTGCTGGTATGTTGCTGGAATTGCTTTAGTAGCTAGAGGATCCTAACACTTCATGGGGAGGATGTATATTGCTGTTCTTTTTGGATGAATTAATGGCATGTCTTCTATGACCAGCTATGATATGGAATTTACTGTCCCTCAGAATTTTGTAGCTGTTAGCAATGGAAGCTTACTTTATCAGGTGAGATAAACCATACTGCTTTCTGAGAACTAGGAATATGCCTAATGTGCAATTATGCAAAACTGTGCAACCAATATACTTTGGATTACCATTTGAAACAGCTTTTAGATTTTGAATGCTTGAGGCTAACATGTTGCTGTGGAAATTTTTTTTGTGATTGTTATTTTGAATTTTTTGAGGTAATGCGGTTAATTTTGTTCGATTTTTCTTTTAGAAACTCTTATTATTTATCTCAGTCAAAGCCTGAGCCAAGTCCTCTGTATTACTTTTGTGCTGAAGGGTTTATGGAGCATAAATGCTATGATGCTTATGAAGATAACCTTGAAAAGGCCCTTAAAAGAGAGATTTTGAATATTCAGGCAGCAAACTCCAAGAGCATAATAGTTTCACCGAATGTAATGGCATTGTAAGCATATCAGTGTTTTACATGATAAAGTGTTTTACATGATAAAGTTGTACCTGGCAAAAGCCAGGAAACCTATGGTTTTATACAAATCATGTATTGGAAGTGTGACCTTTGCTCAGTTTATAAAATACAAGATTTTTATTGCATGCTATATGTGCTTGGTACATGTAGTTTTAAGTGTTATTGTTTTAAATGATTTTTTGGAGTGCCTTTTTTTTTTTTAAATTTGACTTGTATATCTAAAAGTGGATTCTGTCAGTTGATAAAATATATTATTGAGGGGCATCACTGAAAGTCGTAAATACTACTACTTGACCAACTATACTAAATATACAACTGGCTTATATAATAGAGATATAGAAGAATTGTACTATATACATAGTACAAGATGAAGGAACTGCAACAGATTGCGATCTATGACCTAGTGGTTTGACCACAGATAGATGCCAATGAGGGTGGCAAGTATAGCTGCCCTCTAGCGTAGTGGGATTAATCACTAAAGTTGCTGTATAAAGAAAATGTAATCTAAAAGCTTATCTTAGGCGGTGAAATACCATTTTCCTTCTTCCTATTATCATATCCATTTGAAATAAAATGAATCTGATCTTGAAGTAGCATGTGATTCAGTGTCTTGAAGGATAAGATATAAACCTATCTAGTATCTATGATACCTGGACTTGTGAGGTTGGCTGCTTGGTATCTTGGTATGTGCTCAAGGCAGGGAACCTTTTCTTTGCAAAGGTACAATAAGATATGTACAGTGTCATGTATGATGAATTGTGAGCCAAGCCTTGAGCCTAACAATGGGGAACCTTGGCACATGCTCGAGGCAGGGACCTCATCTTTAGCTGCATGGGCCTAAATGGTGGTTGTGTTAGTGAGACCATGGACTTGTGTTGAGAGTTTCACAATGGACAAGCATGATCTCATTCATCTTGGCATCTTAAAACGAGTTTTTGAAGTTTCCAACATGGATATATTCTGTCCGGAAGACATGGATTTATGGCTGGATGCATAGTGAAGTGTTGGAACTTAATATCTGATAAATCAATGACGCATCTAAAATGGTCATAGGATATTCCGAGTGTTCTGATCCTCTTAGTAAGCAATCCATAATGCTATTTAGCTAAGGAATGAGGATTGCACACTTATTATTGAGATAGTCCACCTGCCATGGTCTTTTGGTATATTCATTGAAAATATTAAATATCTAAACTTTTATTCTGAGGTAGCATTTTTTTCCATATTAGACTAAGCTGGAGACCTTGCCTGATTTAATGCATGCTAATAAACTGGAGGTCTTTATTGCTTTGCTTTGTGCTCAGGGATTTGCATGCTTCATCTCCTTTATTTGATAAATTCTTTCTGGTGATGTGCAGGTCTTGACTAAGGAGGTTCCTCCTCGTAAAACCTATGTGTATAAGCTAACCATCCCAGTGTCTGCACGGTGGATATCTTTGGCAGTTGCACCATTTGAAATTCTTCCCGACTCTCATAATAGTCTTCTTTCGTATATGTGTTTGCCTGATAATTATTCAAAGCTTCAGAATACTGTAGGGTTTTTCCATTGTGCATTCAGGTAGCTAATTTTTCCATGGTGCATTTATCAATTGAAAATCTGCATTTAATTTTGCTATAATTTATGATTTAGTACTTCTTCCCTTGTTTCATTCCATAGGCATTACGAAAGTTACCTCAAAGGACCTTTCCCATTTGGATCGTACAAGCAAGTTTTTATTCCTTCTGGGATGGTGATATCTGCACAAAACGTTGGAGCCTCCATGTGTATCATTAGTTCTGAAGTTCTCTTTGATGAGAAGGTTATCGATCAGGTTTGCTAACTTCCTAAACCCACATTGTTAATTAGATTTCTGTTCAAATTTAGTTTGATGGTGTTTAATGTTATTTGCTGAAGAGGTTTTTTTTTCCCTCCCCTCTTTCTTTTTGGGATTGGGGCCAGTTTTCTTTAAGAGTGCTATTTTTTAAGTAAAATATGTCCTTTTACCTCATAAAATTTCAGCACTTGTTAAAACTCGAGCACCTTTAAACATTTTAAGCACCTTATTTTAAGTGTCTCTTGAAAGCTTCATAAATTTCAGTGCATCCTTTTCTGCAACTCTTGAAGACCTCTTAAAACCAACTTTTCCAGCATGAAAAGTGCACCTATTAAAATTTCTTACTTAATTCCAGCATGCACAGATCACCTGTTAAAACTATTACGACTAATTTTCAGGCAAAAGTTTTTAAGTCTTAAAAAAAGAGCAGACCCTTGGTGGGTTTCCATATTTTTTCTTATTAACCGACAGTTATTGTTAGCAACTGAATCTCAAGCTCCATATTTGATCTTATAGCATGTGAACAGACGATTGATAATGTCATGGATGTTTTCTACTACTATTGCTTTGTTGTCCATTTGAAGTGCTTCTTCAGCATAGTATAGATTTAGATGCACATTTTCATTTGAAAACTTGGGTAGCCTGCTGACAACTAAGCTGATAGGCCAACTAGATGAAACTGGCAAAATAAAATTGTTGGTTCATCGTTCAGAAAGATTTGGTCAGTCTGATTTATTTTATGTTGGAACATGTCCTGATATCTTTTAGTCAATGAAAAGTACCATGAGCTGTAGTTCTGTGTCTCCAAGTTTTGTGTTATATTTCACGCTTTGTTTTTTTTAATGTTCTTTCATGTAGTTCTTTGTCTCCAAGTTTTCAGCTTTTTAGTGGAGTTAGTTGAGTTATATGTTTGTTAGGCAGTGATCACTATTTACTTTCCTTCACATGAGTCACTGCTTTAGTCACACTATATTGGCTCTTCTTCATTATTTGTTATGGCAGTGTTTCATTTAAATTTCTTGTATCGTCCTGGTGGCATGTAATTTACTCTACAGACAATAGAAACAAGGATCAGGCTAGCCAATGCTCTTGCACGGCAGTGGTTTGGTGTATATATCACTCCAGAGACACATAATGATGGTAACTTCTTGGCCTTGTTACACCTTGTTTTATCTGGCTGACAGTGTAAAAACTGATCACGTGCCTTTGTTCCTTTTGGCAGAGTGGTTGGTGGAGGGCCTTGCTGGTTTTCTGACCGATACCTTTATTAAAGAATTCCTGGGAAACAATGAGGCTCGTTATCGGCGATACAAGGTATTATGAAATATTTTCAAGTATAATCAACATGCTTCTTTATTGGTTTATTATGATGGAGGATCAGCACTAAAAGTCACATCATTAAGTCATGATGTTCTGCATAAAATCATTTATTTGATACTTATAGATTTTCTAAGTTTCTTGGTTTGTTCAGTAATCTCGCTTACCATTTAGAGTAAGTAAAGTTTATTATTAACTTGGTGATGTTTAGGGAATAGATTTGTGAACTCTTAGCCTTTGATGTGTAGATTTTTATGCTCCAGTTGTGTCAAAGATTCTAAATTGTTCAATCATCGATAAATCACAGGCAAATTGTGCTGTTTGCAAGGCCGATGACAGTGGTGTCATGACTTTGAGTTCCTCTGCCTCTTCGAAAGATTTATATGGAACCCAATTGATTGGGCTTTACAGAAGATTGCGTTTGTGGAAATCTGTAAGCTTAGTCTGTTTAGATGATAAACACATGATGGCTACTTGATTTTTATGCAATTTTGCACTGTGTCATTTTGATTGATGCTTCTTTTGATAGGTAGCAGTCCTTCAGATGTTGGAAAAACAGATGGGTCCAGATTTATTCAAAGGAGTAAGGACTAACTTTCAAACATGATGCCTCTAATTGCTGCAACTTCTATTGAACATACGGCTTTGCTGCTTGTGGGTTCAACTATAGTTGTTCAATGTTTGCTTTTATGTAGGTGCATGATTGATTACTTATTACCTTCATCTCTGTGGTTGCTTCTAGGCCTATGATTAACATCTTGGTTTCCATACTTTATGAGGGTTGGCACTTATGCTTCTATTTGACCTGTGTAAATATGTGTATACATGTTCACAAGCGTCGTATTTATTCTATTTTTTTTCCTTTTCTCTTGTTAATGACAGTGTTTCCACATAAGTGTATTCTTAGTGTAATTTGACCCTAGTGAATATGATATGGTTCTCATCTAAAAGAATCATTATGTGCATGCTTACTTGGTCATTGAATTTTTGCTAGGATCTGTGAGATAAAGTTCCCTGATGTTTACAAGTATCATAACTTGAATATAGGTATTGTTGACTTGTTGAGACTGAAGCTGGCTTGGCTTGTACTGCTTTAGCACTTCCATGAACCATAATTCGGCTTTATGTATCGTTGTTGATTGGTATTGTGACGCTATTTATTTTCAGCACTTTTGGCCATTATATTATATAAAAAATGTGATGCAGCATTTGTCTTCTATTTTGACCATTGGAAATCTTGATTTTATTGTGCCATTTACTGTATATGATGAGTAAATAAGAACCTAAGAAGTGGATGAATGAACGCATGTACTTCGAGGGCAAACAACATAAAACCCCCTTTAACATACTTTCACAGAGCCACCTTTATCTTCTATTTTCCCCTGAGAAGGGAACTATTAAAGGCGTATCCTTTCAGATCAGGGTAAATTACAGAACAACTTTCCCTTTACATATTTTCACAAACCACTTACGTCTTTTATAATCTCTCTAAAACCACCAGAAGCTTGACTTTTCTATATAAAGCTACCTAGACACTAGATCTATATTATATTTAGTTAAATCACATGAAAATGACAAAAATATCCCTCACCGTGCCCCCTAGAAAACTATGCGGCTCCTCCTCTCCCTTTCTCACTTTCCCCTTTTTTTAAATTAAATATTCTTGCCTCGAATCACTTATTTTGACTTCATAAGTTGTGATCCTTAGTTTTTGGGGAAAAAAAAACAAGCAGCCCATTTTGCATCAACTAAAGGCTTAGTTCCTCACCATTGTTGTTCTCTTGCAGTAAAAAAAAGGAGTCCAGCATGAGCAGCTTATCAGACTAATCTATGTTCTGTAATAACTCAAGGCATTCAACGTTTTCCCAGTAACCCATCTATGCTGTTACTTTTAGTGCTGAACCAACGGTCAACACCAATCTATGTCTCTCTTCTTTTTTCTTTCTTTTCTTTTCCCCTTTGCTTGTTCCATTTCACCACTATGAAGTTATGGCAGTTAAAACAACTTGCTCTTCATCCACCAAATAACTTATCATGGTTTCTATTTGGACCTGGACCATAGAACAAATTAGTGAGGGTACTGGTAAAACTATCAAGGTTGTAGTTTATTTCACCTTGGTATCTCAAAGTTTCAAGTGGTATTTCATACAAGAAGGCGCAGAATCACGAGATTGTTAATCTGGGCCCGTGGAAATGGAAAATAATGTGTCAAAAAGAAATTTTTGGCCACAATCATCAGTTTTTTCACATCCAATGTTCATGACAATCATATGAACATTTTTGGCTATGTAGACTGTGTGCCATGTCATTACTCTCACATACTCTCAATTAGTCGAATCATAGAGATAAATATTACACTTTTTTGGATGTTAAATGATTGCAGTAAACACTATTTCCCAGTCCCTACTTGATTCCACTTGTTTCTCTAATTTAACTTTTATATATTTATCCAATTTGGATTATGCTATTATACGGAAGTAATATATTATGTATGTACACTGCTAATAGCTCTAATAATTTCTCTGATTTGCAGATTTTGCGAACAATAGTTTCTCGGGCTCAAGATACATCTCGTTCTTCTAGAACACTTAGTACAAAGGAGGTAGTTACCCTAGATTTCCACGTTTGTTGAGGTCCTTGATCATTTTGAAATTCATCAAGAGTCTTGATACCGTAACTCTTCGTTTGCCGTTATTTGTATTATTTATCCTGCTTTTTTGCTGGTATTGTGCCTGCCCTGAGTATGTGCTTTGCTTATGCTTAGCAATGAAAGTATTAGTTCTCGAATTTTATTGCACATATTCTTTCTGGTAAGGAAAGAAAAAGTGGATCCACTAGGTTTATGGATTGTTTTAGTGGTGTTAGGAAAAAAATGTTTTTAGCAAGGAATGGCACTGAGTCTATGGCTCCACGTGTTTGTCTCCATAACTGTTGCTCCTGTGTTATATAATCATAGGTTCTACCGTAAGAGTGCTGGAATATGAACCTTCACTGCTATTAATGCTCACTTTTTTTAAAGTTTTTGTTTTTCCTGCTGTGTGTTTCCTTTATTGTTCCTTTTAGAATGAGCTAATACTTTATCATGGATGATGTGATGCTTTGAGAGGAATCATATCCTGATGGTGTATTGTAGCCATGAATGTGCTTCTTGATCATAATTTCATCAGTTATTCGGTCATAATCCAACTGCCATCTTGGTCATAATCTCATTTCTGTCATCCAGTTTCGGCAGTTTGCCAATAAGTTTGGAAATCTTGAGCGCCCCTTTCTCAAAGAATTCTTTCATCGCTGGGTGGGGACTTGCGGCTGTCCACTTATGAGGTATAGATTCTTTCACAATCTTTATGCTCTTCTTTGGTTTTCCCCCCCTGTTCAGTCGTTAGATTATGGAGGTTCAATGGCTATAATATGTTATACAGATCTTGATGATCTTTTTTTTTTTTTTTCCTAACCTAATCTTTTTTTTTTTCCCTTGAAGGATGGGGTTTTCCTATAACAAACGTAAAAATTTGGTTGAGTTGGCTGCATTCCGGGAATGCACAGCTACACCAATTGCAGTTGTGCCTGCCCCTGCAGGTAGTCTTGATTCTCAGAATAGGGACAGCGATGGTGGCTGGCCTGGGATGATGACCATCAAGGTTCATGAGCTTGATGGTACGCATGACCATCTGCTGCCTATGTCTGGGGATGCTTGGCAACTGCTGGAAATTAAATGCCATTCAAGACTTGCTGCTAAACGGTTCCAGAAGCCTAAAAAAAGTTCCAAACCTGAAGGCTCTGATGATAATGGTGATTCTGCTAGACCATTTGATATGCGTATTAGGTATCTTTCCATTTTGTCCTTTATGAAGTAATTAAAAATTGCTATCCTGGAGCTTGTCTCTTAGTGTTTGAATATTCTGTTTATAGTGCAGAATCACCATTGTTGTGGCTCAGGGCAGATCCAGTTATGGAATACCTAGCTGAGATTCACTTCAATCAGCCAGTGCAGATGTGGGTAAGGCATGGAAATCTTCGTATACATTTACTGTTCCCCTTAGCCATCATCAATGGTTCTTGTGTTGTCACCATTAACCCTGATGAGTTGGCCTGTCTTCACAGTCCACTGTAAATTGTACCATAAGGCTATGTTTGATCACAGGATTAAATTGGATTGGATAGATAATACTCCGGATAAGAAGAGAGATTGTGAAGAAAAGGATTAAATGTTTTACTATTAATCTAATTAAGGAGTTGTTTGATTATCTTGGATTAAACGTAAGATTTATATTTTTTTTTGGACAAAAATACCCCTATATAGAACCAAAGTGACAATTCACAACCTACACTTACAACTCAACCAAATAAAAAAATTAAATGAGTCATGAGACAAGGATAAAATGAGTCATTTTATTAGGTGGGATAACTAATACCTAAGAAAGGGTGATATTATTTACCAATGATTCTGTAGGATAAGAGGGATGAGGGAATTAATAATCTAATGTAATAAAAATCAATCAAACACACACTTTAGTTATACGGGACGGATTAATAGTATAATCCGGCATCTTATCCTCGAATCAAACGGGATCTAATGTTATTATTATTCACATCTTCCTGCAATGTTTGAGTATGTACCTGTGCAACATATGATGCTGGTTGATACTTGTATGTTGCAAACTTTTGGTTTGTAGTAGTTGATGCTGGTAAGTTCTTTTGTTTACGGGACAGGGCAGCTGGCAGTGGGTTGAGCAAAATAGATTCTCCACTAGTCAAGATATGGGCAGCCTAGTGTATAAGGCGTCTCGCTAGATGTCTTGATGCCCACAACCATGTCCACAACCTCTTGGCTAGAGTAGAGGAGCCTCATTTTATCTCAAGTTTCATACATGGTTTGGCAGGGTGGAAGATGGGACAAAAATTGTAGTATGTGTATGAGATGATAAATTTGTCGGAAACCTTACAGCTGGTTTGAGAATGAATTTCACCAGTCAAGGATTTACACGACCAAGTTTTCCTGAAATTTGATGCCTTTTTTTTGGGATTTGGTACGGAAATATAAAGCCATATTATAGTCTTCAAAACGAGTAGTCTGATTCATCTTGTCTTAATGTTTAAGAAATTGCACCTAGCATATATTATTAGAAGTCCTGAAAGCTGACAACCAGTCGTAGCCTTGTTCCATAATTTTGTTTCTTTTATTTATTGGAGAGAGAGGTTCCTACACAATGTCTTGTTAAGAGTTATCTAGTCGTGAATCTTCACTAGGTATTGCAGTCTATGTTACGAGTCCAATGGTTCTTTGCTCCCGTGATCACATGGTATGGAGTTGATTCAGTCAATCTTAATGTTTTATCGTATATCTTTGTGTCCAATTTCCAACCATACCTTAATGAGTGTTTTTATCTTGAACCCGTTAGGCTCTGTTCTAAAAATCCCCGCCTAGGGCCGTCTAGGCCCCGCCTAGACGCTAGGCCCCCCTGTGAGATATAAAATATTATATATATATATATCTTTAAAATAAACATATATATAATTAATGCTATATATTAATATTTTTACCTTCATTATTTTTATTATTTCTTATTATTATTGGACATTTGAGCTTTTTGGAT
>JAOWBR010110674.1:0-14262 GCA_028571145.1 Dionaea muscipula
GGGAACAAAACAAAGAAAAAAGCTGCTTACCAAAATGACATACTTGGGTAATTTATGAAATTTACAATGAACAAAATATTAGCTGCTTATAACAAAGAAAATCGGTAAAAGAAGGATTTCAGTTAGGGGTTAGAATATGGTTGTCCAACGGGACCAGAAGGTCCGGTTTGAGCAAGAAAGCAGCCTTTAGAAGGCCTTTTAACAAAGCAACGATTAGGATCAAACATCAGACTTTCCTCGCTTGGGAATCTCTAAGCAGAGAAATGAATGAAAACTTGAACATGGGCAAGAAATTCCTGACCAATGTTATTTTGTTAGAATTTCTAATCAATGCCATTTACAAACTCAAGGATGATAAGTTCAAATAATTTTTCTCATGTACAGCCACACACACTACCTTTTATCTGTCATGGTACACTTGATAAACATTAAACCCCAAAATAACATACTTCTATAATGCTTCCAAAATCGTGTTCCCTGGGAGCACTTTGTTAGAAAACATGCTTTATTTGGTAGGATAAGTTATTCAAGTAGCAAGAATTAAAAAAGCTCAAGGCTAAAAATGTCAGGCAACAAAGAGCCATACAAGCCATGTGACTAGAGTGAGAAGGTAGAAGGCATTGTAACGCTGAGGCCATGAAATGAACTCAACAAACAACAGAACAACTAAAACAAGTCAATTTTAGGACCATGTTAAGGTTCTAAAAGTGATAACAGAGTTGGGCAGGGAAAATGGTTAAAGTTGGTGCACAGAACGGAAGAGAGAGGCAAAAGAAAAAAAAACGGTCGCATGGGCCTTCAAATAAGGAAGGACATCCTTAGGTGAAGTGTAATGGCAGAAAAGGGTCCACAGAACTAAACACAGTTGGAATTTCGCTGTTTTGGTTTGCTATTTTATTAGCACAATCCTTGCAATGTTTAGTTCTATAAATATCATTGATGCAAGAGAAGTACTTGGAAAATTAAGCTAGCTCAGATCGGGGATCACATCCCGAAAACACCTATAACCAGCAAACATAATGCCGAAAAAGAATACCAGAGAGAATTGCATTGCTTCTATCCAAATTTTCATATCAACTGCTGAACCTATTCCCAGAAGAAGCCATAGCTTCCACAAAATGCCTTCCCTTTTTTTTTTTTGGGTAAATACCTTCCCTTTCCCGAGCAATGAGAACTCAAGAAAAATATAACACATTGCATAACACGATAATTGACCAGCTCAACAATTTGATGGTATTGTCATGCACACTAGTAATCAAAATTTCTGCAATCGATCAAGTTTTCCCAGTTCATTACCAAAATGAAGGTAAAGATCTTCAGCTGGTACATGGTTCCATTGCTGATCATTCTCACCATCCAACATATTTGGTGTTCCAAATGCATACATGTCCCTGATAATCAATAAACTTAAGGCACAAGATGACACGAGATCTGAACTGCGACCTAGTTTTGTAAGCACAACCTGTGTAGAAGGAAGAAGATATTGATATCAAAAGTGGACAGAGAACAAATTCGTTATTCATTGCCTGAAATACGCCACCACATCTTAAAAGATTTCAGAACAAAACAAGCAACTAATGGGCCATGCATAAGTGCCTAACACAGGTAAAAGATCCATTGCCTACAGCAGAGAGAGTCTGCAGCAAAACAGCACAGGCATGACACAGCCAACCGCATTCAATACCTATATAAAGTATTTGATTGTAGGCTTTCATCGGTCACAGCACACTATCTTTGATAAGCCATAAAGAATACGCTTCGTTGCCACTCTGGATGGTATGATATGCACCAAGGCCTTCACAGTTTGCCAACAGATTAGATTATTACAATGGTATGTGACCCAATGTACCTGAGTAGCATCACTGAGATCACAACAATTACCAACCTAGTAAATATGGACAAACCAGAAGATAATGGGATCAGGAGATTAATGAAGTAACCAGCACCAAAATTAAATTTGCACTGGATTTAACATATTGGTCATAAGGCATGCCCCTCTCCATGTGCTACTTACAGTGCACTCTATTGGCAAAGAATTCCTCAGTAGCAGATAGTGTAACAATATAATATTAATGCAAGGCACACACGAATATAATTACAACTCCAAGCAATATGTTAAACTAGAAATTGCTCGTGCCGCTGACACGGTGAGCATTCTTACAGTTTCATTCACCCTTACAAAAAAATTTTATGCCTATGTTCGTGTCGTGCTCGTGTCCATGTCATGCCGTGCAATTTGTATATTTTTTTAATAAAAAAAGAATAAAAATTATATCAATATTAGGCTCGTTTTGATCCTCGTAAAAAATTATGAATTTTGACTATAAATTATGGGTTGTATAATATTTGTATAGTGATATATAAAGAAAAAATAAATTATGGGTTGTGTAATATTATGCGATGTGATGTGATAGGGAGAGAGAGTGAGAGTGAGAGAGACGGGGATAATTAATATTAACCGTTGATGTATTTTAATCCAATGGTGAAAAATGTATAAAAAATGTATGTGAGAGAGTTATAAATAAGTGGAATAAATTAAAAAATTCAAACTGCATCAAGTAATGTAATATAGACAAGTAATGTAATATAGATAGATAATATATGCAAAGATATAAAGGGAAGTTTGAAACATTAACATGACAAGAATCTTCCAGTTCAGGGCACTGGAGAGCATATGGTTCACAAGGTAAGTCGCAGTAAGAACAACATCTAGCCAATATGTCTCGGGAACACGCATCTAGAATAACAAAGCTCAAGTGACCTCTAATAGATGGCGTAGTTGCTCTAAACAACTCCATTTTGTTGGAAGGTATGAGCACAAGAGGAGCGATGAATAATACCATGATCAGTAAATAATTGAGGATAAAGATGAGACAAAGTACTTACGAGCATTATCAGGACGAAAATTTTTAATAGTGGCACCATATTAAATGTAAGTCTCTAAATGTGTTGCAATTCAGAACACTCTTTCATCAAATACAACCGGATCGTATGAGAGAAATCATCAACAAAAATGACCAAGTATCGATAACCATTACGAGTAGGAATGCACATAGAATCTCATATATCCGAATGGATTAAATGAAAGATGGGTGCATGGATAACAGACTCCAAAGTAAGAGTATTGAAATTAATAGAACCCAAACCAGCAGTCGAAGTAACCGAGTCATCAGCAATACAGAGAGGAATAGAAAGCTCGGTAGTCTGCTAAAATTCAGAGGAAGCCCCAATATCGGCGACATCAGAATCAATAATCCATGGACGGCCAGAGGTGACATGATAAGCCCTAGAAATAGTTCCAGAAAAAGAGAGTTGGGGCTGATAAGTAGTTATTGTGGGAGAAGACACTAAGTAATCGTGATACTCCTCCTCAGACATAGGGACCATACGAGGAGGTGGAGAAATCTGATGAGTAGAAGAATCATCCAAGGTAGCAGAATGAACCATGTCTTTTGGCTTCCGATAAAGAGCCTAACATCGATCAACGGTAGGATTAGTACCCTGAAAATGAGTACAAAGGAGAACACCACGACCTCCACGATCATGTCTACGTCCACGAGTCTGACTACAAGATCGACAACCAACACCACGTCCCCCACCCCCTGTTTGCCCACCAAAAGAAAAAGAGTGGCCAGATTCCACAAAGGCAAAGTGATTAGTAGGTGAGGTCTCTCGTGGAGCAATGGAAGCAAGGATATAGGCCTGACAAAACCGGCTAAAAGCTTCAAATAACAATACAAGCTCCTTGGAGGCCAAGAACTGATATCACACATGAGCATAAAGAGGGTCCAAACTAGTGGAGAAACCGTGCAACAAACATCCGTTCTCACTATGCTTGCGTAGCTTTAATATCAGCAGTAATGGACTAGCAAAGAAAAATTCATCACAAATACCCCAAAATCGAGAATAATGAGCTTCCAAAGAGGAGTCACCCTGCTGGATAGAGGTAAAAGATTGATGCAAATCAAAAGTCCGCTGTAAATTATTCACTCCAGAATATAATTCACGAAGCTGGCTCCACAGAAGCTTAATAGTGGGCGGGTGAATGAGAGTAGTAGCGATCTCAAGCTCCATACTATTCCAAAGGCGCATACGAAACTAAGCATAGTCTACTTCCATAACTTATAGTCATTTGCACCTTAGTCTGATCTGGAAGAGTGAGATGAGAATTTAAACCATAGCCTTTGAAGTAAGTTTCAATAGCACGTGACCAATAAAAAAAATTCTTTAAGTTCAGAAGAACTGAAGTAATAAAAGAAATGTCGGATTTTCAATCCGTACAGAGAATAACACTCTTTGAAGAGCCAGCCATCAGAATCAAGTACATACAAGAGCACTCAAAGAGGATAATAGAATTGCACAAGATAAGCCACAACCAAAGTCATAGTAAAATAGAAGCATCGAAATACAAAGCAGCACAAACTTCAAATAACAAAGGAACATCAACTGAGAGAAATGGAGACTAAAAATGGACCTAGCATAGCATAAAGAGCACACAGAAGTTACTGATCGAAGGTCACATGCAGGCACGTCGTGTGGTGTGTGAGGCGCGTCCAGCGACGGGTGGCAAAACGCCTCCAACAGGTTGGACGACTCGAGCTACCCGTGCGTCCTATAGTTGTTCGATGAATGGGTGAGGGATGGAGTGGTATTTGGTGGTTTAAGTGGCGGCCGGTTCTAAGGATGGCAATTTCAAGTGGTTGGGGTGGTTACTAGATGTTGGGGCGGCCAGGCAAGGCCGCCAGTGGTCTAGGCAAGTTGGAGAAGGTCGATGTGGTGGAGTGGTGGTCGGCGGTGGTGGGTGTAGAAGGTGGTCAACAGGTGCAAGAGGCAGCAGGATGTGTTCAATCCATGGCTCTGATACCATGTAAAGCTAAAATGAGGAGAAAAATATTTAGGTTAACCCTAACACACCCACAAATCATATATATATATATATAATCATATATATAGAGAGAGACAAATCTTCCATTAAGGATATCCTTAATAGTGGAATTAGCATGGACTTTTTTGGACTATTGGATTTGACAAATCAAAAACTGAGATTGATTGGTAGTGGGTGAATAGTAAGCACTCTTGGTAGTGGGTGAATAGCGAGTGAGTTACTGTTCATCTGAGATTAAATCTTGACCATTGATTTACGACCGAAAAAAGTCCGCACCACTGTTCATTTGCGAATGTCCGCAATAGAAGGAAAGTGTATATATATATATATCGGGAAGGTTATATTAATACAAGTTAATACACAAGTTTTAACATTGCACTATTCATCTCTCTCACTATTCACCCACTACCAAATACCTCCATGTTGGGTCCACCACTCCCCAAACCCCACTTTTCCCACTTTCAATCTCCATTCATCCATCTAAATCTAATGGTTGTCAATGAGTGATATAACTTGTGTATTAACTTGTGTTCATATAACCTCCCTACTTATATACGGGAAGGTTATATGAACACAAATTATGTCACTCATTCACAACCATTTGATTTAAATGAATGGATAATTGAGATTAAAAGTGAAAAAAGGTGAGGTAAGGGTGTGTTGGGCCCAACATGAGGAATAAGTAATGGGTGAATAGTGAGAGGGATAATGGTACAATGTCAAAATTTGTGCATTAACTTGTGTTTACATACCACCTCGTGTATATATATAGTGTGGTACCAAAGTCAAAAATACTCTTGATGGGTTACACTCAACTACACTTAACAGGAACCAAGTCATGTGTCTTCTTTCAGTTATAATGCCTTCAAGATATTGACTTTGTAGTATAGCTTTTAAATTTAACAGATAAACTGAGCAGTATTTAGTGATCACTGCCAATTTGAGCTACAAGATGCCATGGCTCTCCAGCTTAATTTAACTTAATTGCTAAAACCAGAGACCTATAAAAGCTGACAGAATCTCCTCAAACCAGGTTTTATTATCACATTTTCACCAGAAATCACAATCGGGTCTCCGTAAAGAAACAAATTCGATTTTGAGACTCTTTCCACATACAAGATTAGCTATAGACAAATGTCATATTCTACGATTTAATAGTAAGACTGTCAATATGTATTTCGTGATGTTCTACACATAATAAATGCAGCAGGATCTTACCCAATGTGTTTGGAAGGAGTAATAGTAGATGTGAAAAAGGGCTGCAGCTTGAATATTACTACCTTCTGTACATAATAAAACCGTACTATGGCAACAATAAAGCTAAGGGAAATGGCTAAAAGGGATCATCATTGTGTAAGAATTGTTATCCTCGATGATGGTATTACAGTTGGAAAATGCTTCTCAGCCAACAATTGCATTGAGATACTACATCATAAAACCTAAACTTACAGACATTCTGACAAACAATCTCATCTAAGATGCTCATGCAAACAAAGATGCTCTGTTGTGCAGAAAACACTCAGATTAGTCTGCTGATTGCATAGGTGTCGTTGACTTTCTCTTTTCTCCGGGAAACCAAATCGCTCAAAGAAGCATTGTCTACTAAAGGGCTGGTGAATATGGAATCTCACCAATTCAAGACTCGTGTGTAGATTCTCCATGGGTAACACCACATGATTACCTAGAGGACATGGTAAATTTTGGATGGTAGCCTCCCGAATACATACACATCCCTACAGTAGGCAAATAGTTATTATCAGAATAAACCTCCTAAAGCAACACTAGTAAGCTCACCAACTCAAGAGATTTATGTTCAGAAACTAAACTCTTCAATATGGATACAAAAACCACTCCAACACAGGCCAAGAAAGATTTACTCCACTAGCCTATTCCAGAGGAGAGCAACTACCCGATATAACTTTTGAAAAATCACTCTCATTCCCCCATAATTATCATGCATACTTCATATTGCACAATTTTCCCTCCCCTCCAAGAGATAAGTTAAAACAATCACACGAGGATGGAGGTTGAGGCCCACGGGGGTCACAATGGTGGTAAGGTAAGAAGCCCGGAATATATTCTCTGCAATTAAGGAATTAAGAATCAGGACGTCAATAATTTGACTACTAGCTAACCGGCCTACGTTCATCATATTGACAAAGCAATATCTTAGTGTGTTCTTCAGTTTCATGATGATAGACAAGTGGGTCAATCCTAAGTTCAAGACAATAATAAATAGCTGCAATATCAAGCAATCACATCCTCATGAATTGAAGTTATGTTGAATACATTGATCCATTGTTGTCTCAATTTCATGGAGAATATAATCCAAAAGCTAAAACAAGAATAAGATGCAATGTCATTCACTTCAAAATATTAAACAAAAATCAACAATCACTCCTCTATGAAGAAAAAAAATTGAAGTGCAAGCATCAAATATGCAAAACCATAAAAATCAACTACTAGATAATAACAACAATAATGAAAAAAACAACATTATAGGCACCTCAATAACTGCAATCCACAAGGAGGAGAAATAAGAAAATCACCTTGATAACAAGCAACCAAATTTTGAAAACAATACAAAATTACAAATAATTCACAAAATCTTTTATTCTTATACTATTGGGCCGGTATTTATTTTATTTAGTTTGATTTTCCAAATAATACCATGCATTAAAAATATCTTTAAAAAAAATACATTGGTGACTTTTTTTTAGTCAATTAAATTTTTTGAGTCAAAAAAAAAAAAAAGTTTTGAGCTATACAAAACCAATACTATACACAATCCAATCTCAACCCAAACAAAGAATCACCACAACAATAAGACCCCAAAATTAATCAAATCGCATCTCCAAAGCAGAAACCAAATGATACCACATGAAAATAACATGATCGTACCTCCATGAAAACGAATCGTAATAAACAATCAAATAAATCCAAATTTCTCTGAAATAATCCACAAAAAAAACGATGATCAGAAACTAAGAAGTGAAAGATCCACACCGGAGAATCAAACCTCTTGGATCAGCTATGAAGAGTCAGGTGCCAGTAATCGACATCAAAGGGCGATCTGGAGAGGAAGAGACTCCGATGGAGCGAAGGGAAAGCGGTTGAGGAGAAAGGTGGGTTTGATGCAGAGTTTTCTGGTTCTGGTTTACGGGTAAATAAACAACAACAAAATAGATGAAAATATAAAGCCCACCATCATTGCCAATTTGCCGTGCTTGAAAAAAAAACCTTTTGCGATTGATCACCTGACATACTATTTGTTGAGTGAGGATAAATTACAATAATATTCTGGTGATCATCTATATCTATAAAATATAGGAGCACTTTTTAAAATTATAGACAAACATTATAAATAAATAATTAATTATATAAATTGTGACTAATATATTGATGAAAAACTAGGAGAAAGATTAATTAAATAAAAGAGAGAAAGTTATATGGGAAAAGAGAGAATTAAAGAGAAGTCAAAATAAACAGTTATTTTTTATTATTTTTTATTTTTTATTTTTAAAATATTATATGGTTAATATTTTTTATTTTTTTTCATGCGAGCCACGGGTTATCCCTAATCTATTATACAAGGAAGCTCAAGGTTTGAATTCTTTCCCAAAAAATATCTTGGGATATTTTAGGCCATTGGATGAGGAAAAAAGGCGGGAAAAGATATCAGCCGTCGGATCAAAAAGGGGTGAAGTGAGTAATAAATGAGGTGTGTAATAAAGTGGGGTTAGATTAGTAATAAAGTGAGGTGAGTAATAAATTGGAGTGAGGTGAGAGAAGATTGAGTAATAAAGTGGGGTGAGGTTGATAATAAAGTGGGGTGGGGTGAGGAGGGGGTAATTTTTTTTTATAATATTAATATTTTTAATAAAAGTTAATTTTTTAAAAATATATTTAATAAAAATTATATAATATTATAGTCAAATTTTTTAAAATATCGAGGTGAATCAAATAAGATTAATATTAATATAATAATTTAGGATTTTTTTTATTATTATTTTATGATTTGTAATTTTATCTTTTTGTTGATTTTTTAAAAGAGTTTCTAACGTATATTTTTATTTTACAATAATGAAGTGCTTATCGTGTCGAAGGCACGAGTAACCGCTAGTTTATGATATAGATACGCAAACTTTGCTGAGAGAGGGCTAAAGAATACAAACGCGTTGTTTATTGAAATATTTGACGTCAGATTAAAATAAAGTTGACCACCCCGGCTAGCTGGATTATTGTAGCAGCTGAGCAGCTGGCTCAGCTGAGGATGGGCCAGCAGCCAGCTAATTGAATGAGCAATAAATTTTGGTGGTCAAAACAAACGATCTGTTGAAAAGCGTTCATGAATCAATTCAACTCGACCCAGTCGACAACCTAACCCAAGCCTAAGCCCATGTGCATGTCGTGTGGGTGAGCAGGATCGATTAATTGCGACTTGCTAGCTGGAGCTCCTCACACTCTATGGACTATGAATTAGAACTAGAAATTGTATAACTTGATCAATATTTTTACAGTTTTATCTATTTTTATAAAAACTATTTGTACCAGTACTCGTATCGTGTCGTGTTTGAGTCCGTTCACTTGAACGTGTCATGTCGTGTATTTTATATAATTTTTTGATAAAAAAGAGAATAAAAATTATGTCAATATTAGACTCATTTTGACCTTATAAAAGATCATAAATTTTGACCATAATACTTTTATATTTGATAAATTATATAGTGAGATATGAAAAGAAAAATAAATATTAGGTTGTGTAATATTATGTGATGTGAAGGAGAGAGGAGAGAGGAAGGGAGAAAGGAGGAGGAGGAGAAGGAGAAGGAATAGATTAATATGAGTCGTTGATATATTTTGATTTAAGGGTACTGAAAAATATGTAAAAATATATATCATGAGAGGGTTATTGATATACGTGGAAAAAACACACCACATAAGGTCCATGCATGTGGATGGCATATATGAGAGGCACGTGAACAAAGGGTCCGAAATTGGATCATTCAGTAATTCCTGAGCCATGGTCAAACCCAATCAACCTGATCAGAACCGACCAAACCCATCCCGAAAGATTCTCAACCTCACAACGAGTACCCAACATCTAACTGTTCGTCAATCGGAGCTCAAACAAATTCAAACGTGCTTTTCGAAGATCCAGTGACGAAATCGTAGATTTTCAACTTCTTCCCCTATAAATAAGGCATCAACCCTTCATTTTTTGGTGGCTCTCTTCCTCTTCCTGGACTATCAAACAGATCATTCCAGCCTCGTCTCCGCGAGGGGTGAGTGCCTTTGTGCTAAGCGCGTAGCACCCCTCGCGGACAAGAGCCTAACACCCCTCCTGGAACATCCCTCACCAAGCTCTATGTCTGAGCTCCCTCGAAGGCCGAACTCGGGCCATTGGCCGAGCTCCCTCGAAGACCGAGCTTGGGTAATAGGCTGAGCTCCCTCAAAGGCCGAGCTCCCACTTTGCCGAGCTCAAAGCCACAGGCCGAGCTCCGGCTCAACGCCTAGCTCAAGGCCATGGGTCGAGCTCCCTCTTACACGTTGGGCATCTTCCTCGCGACGAGCAGCACCCACGACCGAGCTCAGCTCGTAGCTAAACAGGTGCTCAAAGGCTGAGCTTATGAGCTCCGCCCCTCGTCGAGCACACGAGCTCCTCCCCTACCTCCCAAGGCCGAGCTCAGGCCATGCTGGCTAAGGCACCGTACGACCCCGAGCTCAAGGCGAGATCCTCCTCTTCCTTTCAAAGCCGAGCCCATGCACGTGGTCGAGCTTGCCATGGGGCCGAGTACAGCTCAAGGCCGAGCTTGCCACGGGGCCGAGCATAGCTCAAGGTCGAGCTTGTGCACAAGACCGAGCATGGATTGAAGACCATCATGGCCCGAGGCCAAGCATGGCACAAGGCCGAGTGTAGCTCAACGATGAACATCATGAACGCCGAGCTTACCTTGTAGCCGACCTCCTCGCCGCCAAGCATCCTCACCAAGCACCAAGATCATCACTGAGCTTAGCCCATGGTCGTGCATGGGCCATGGCTGGGCATGACACTCAACTTGTCCTATGAGTGGCACCACGTCGGTCTTCTTCCTCCAAAGCCGAACATCAACATCGAAGAGCACGAGCGTTGCCTAGCACGAGAACCTGTTGGTGCCCCACATGCAAGATCCCATTACTTGGGCCTAGCCCACATTATTTAGGCCTAAGCCCAAATGAAATATGACAAGAATATCCACATTCTAGAATCTTCCCCTCATTAATAAGAAGGGCAAAACGGTAAATTCTTAACTCTCTCCACCCTCCTTCCAACTTCCTTTATAAATAGGCTCATTACCCCTATTCATTTGACACGTTTCTCAAGGTAAGAATTTTCTCTAGTTTCTTTACTTCTCATCCCAAGGCAAAAAGCTGATTTGAGTATCGGAGAGGCTTCCTCGTGGATCATACCTCGAGACCCTCTAACGTTTTCTTTTCCCCTATGAGTGCAGTTGACATCCAGCTAGAAGCTCACGTGTCTCGGGACAGCCTACCATGTCATCACTTCAAAAAATTGGTGATAACATTTATGTGCAGTTGGCATATATCCAACTGGAAGTTCACGTGTCCCAGGAGAGCCTACCACGTCATCACTTCTAGAAACTGGTGATAACATCTTTGTGCAGTTGGCATCTAGCTGGAAGCTCACGTGTCCCGGGAGAGCCTACCACGTCATCACTTCCAGTAATTGGTAATAACATTTGGCGTCGTTTATGGGAAACAGACGCGGAAAGTCATGTTTTCTTACCCATTAAGAAACACCGATGCAAGGGGCAATAGGACCGTGGGCTCGACTAGTCAGCTGCCTCTCATGCAAGGTGGGGGTCCCATCATCCCACCTCCGGAGAAGGAACCAACTGTAGGAGAAGTGCCCCAAACCAATGGAGAGGTACTCCCAACCGAAGGGATGGTGCAGCCAGTCCTTCCCCTTCCAGATGGAGACCAACAAGAGCACGGGGATGGAGCTTCTGCTAACCAGCACAACCTTCCAACGACACAAGATCCCCAACAAACTCCAGAAGAGGGACCTCTCACTAAGAAAGAGTTCCGTCAGCTTACCAATATAATCATGGATGCTCTCTCGCAGCTTGCCAGAGCTACACAACCCCTACCAAGGATTAGGGCAGGAACACTCCCCCTGCTTGCTCCTCACGGTCCCCATTCACCACTCTCAGGATATCCATTACCACAACCTACGCTAGACCCACAAGTCGTTATCACTGGATCCTCTGTTGAGCCCTTTCGTGAGATGATATTTGCCAACTGGTCTATTCAACCAACTGGATACGATCAACGACCTCCCCGTTTTGCACCTCCAGGGTTTTCGATCACTGGACAGGGAAATATGTCCACTATCATGCCCCTCAATTCGGCAGGTAATCGAGCTACCATTGTCGGACCCTTGACACAACGGTGGTGAATACAGCAAGTGTACTGCCTCGTTGGTAGTAATAAAAATAACGATCCTCAAGGAAATATCCGTAACGAAGCTTATCAATTCCATGACTCTCTTGAAAACAGTGAAGTGATTAATTAAAGTGGTGATGAGAAATGTAAAAGGCTGGAACGTAAATTGCAGTAAATTAAAGTGTAAACTCTCAAGTGCAATCCCCCACGACAAGTGCCACTCAACAACCACCCAAGTACTATGGACAACAGAGAGGCAGGACCGAGCCTTAAGATCGCTGAACGACTTCCGCGGAATTAACCTTGGAGGTGATCAGAAATGGAGCCAAGGCTATGAAGGGATACGTTGCAATAGGTTTGAGAATTGTAAAAGTAGAGAAAGACAGTAAATGTGCGAGAAAGTAAATTGCAATTGTATTGAAAAGTTGAACGCAAAGGTTCTTGATCGAAAAGATCAAATGGTGATCAAAGGATCACTTACACACTCTGATCATACCTTGTCACAATGGTTTTAACGAGTATAGATTGACTCCTACAAAAATAATATCTACCACTCTGTTCACTCTTCTCTTCACAAGGTGTTTTATCAAGTACGTAGACTTGAGTACTTGTGTGGGAGATCGACCCTTTGAATGAATGCAGCTTATATGCTATTTATAGACTTCTGAGGAGGAGCAAATATATCCAGGTTCATCCTTATCCATCAGAGATTCGTGCTTCAGTTCCAACAAGAAAATCCCCTGAGAGTAGGCGTTAAAGTAGGAGGAAAATTTGAAACTGAAATACAACTGTTTGGCCAGGTCAGAGAGGCGGGGCAACAGTATCTGTGACGTTGACCCCTATGGCATCAGGCAGGAAGTAGGCCTCGTCATGATCTCATAGGAACTGAGTGACTTCATGGCGTCAATTGCTTGTATCTTGAGAAGGACATCTCCCACTTTAGATTGGACACCATGATTCATCTTCTAATCATCAAAGAAGACCTTGGATCATGCAAGGCGTCAAGTAAGAATCTTGGATGAGGAATTAAGGTCAACCGTCGTCACCGCTATAAAGTTCAGTATCAGCGCCATTGGGACTAAGGCGACGGTTTTTCCTCTAGGGAATTCGACAGATTCGGTAAATGATTTGACCCCATGGAATGCTTCAATAGATCAAATTAACATGTTTGGAATCCGGATCAGCAATGTTGAATCCTCAGAATACAAGTTAGGACAGATCAGCGCCACGGCTTGGTGAGACCAATCAGCTCCGTGGCGGCATGGACTTCTCCAGAGAAACTCCTTTATTGTATGGAAGTTATGGCCCTACAAAATGTTATTACATGTTGAATGAGGGCCATGAATACTGGGGACGACAAGAGTGAATCTCTGAATCTCAAGTTAAGGATGATCGTCGCCATCGCTTCAGTTGAGCTAGTAAGCGCCATGGCAACAGTTGAGTGGATTGAGAGATTCTTAGCTCCTTTGGTTGCCATATTTGAAAGTTATTTAAGATGGTTTGGAAGTGGTGGCGCCAGGATCATCCTTCTGGAATAGTGATGGCGCCATTTCCTAACTTAGCTGCTTTTTCACCCTTTGCTCCAATGATGGCGTCAACTATCCTTGATTTCTCCAACTGGTATAAAACCTGAGAAATGCTAGAAAAGAAGCATAGATCATACCATAACAAGATAAAATAAGGGATTTAACATATGTAAAAGGTAAGGTAATGTAGCCATTTCACGGCTACATCAACTCCCCTCAACTTGACTATTTACTAGTCCTCGGGCAAAGGCACAGGTAGAATAAAAAGAGTGAGGAATCAGAGTGTAGGATCAAGAAAAAGAATAAGCTACTTAGTACAAATGAAATTATGAGAAGAATACAAATCACACCAAAATACAAATGCAAATCTCAAAAGCAACATGATACACCAGTGTTACGATCTTC
>JAOWBR010110785.1:0-14262 GCA_028571145.1 Dionaea muscipula
TGTATTAAATAGTTTTTAAATATGTAGGCCTGTGCATGTGCTATTCATATATATATATATATATATGTGCCTCATGCATATTGAAGATCAGTAATAGCCATACGGACTGAGTATCTCTAAATGGCCATACGACCTTGCTTGCTCCTACGGATATACGACCTATGTCCCATCCTCCAGCCAGCGCGATGACCATCCAAGAGGAGTAGACCGAGCGTCGCATCAAACTTGGATGTGCTGATTCGTCCTGACTGAGCGTCATCATCCACTTCTTATCATGGAGGCGGCAGTTCAGAGGAGTTGAAGCACGTGATGAGCAATTACTTAGTAGTGGAACCATTGTAACTACTTTATTCGAGCATTATAGATAGTATAATAAGAGCGTCAATGTAGAACAATCCAATCAATATCAATGAGAACAGTCTCTTTATCACTTTATCTTAGCCTCTTTTAGCTGCAAATTAGGAGTAGAGTAATATTTAGTTAAATTCAAGCATCAACCGAACCCATTTCAGTTACCTGGGATAAGGCGGATTCCTCCTCTAGAACCCGATTCCGACGATCATAGGAGCGCTACTAACCACGACCCTTTGGTAACGTTAACAACATCTCTAATCATAATTAACATGTGGTAATCAAAACCGAACAATCACAATCTCATTACCAAAAGTCACAAAATTTCCAGACGATCACAATGAACACAAATTCGATATGTCAAAAACCGTCACATCACAAACCGACTCATCCGTAAAAATCCACGGAGTCAGCATACGTCAATATGCTACTCAATGCTCAAGTCTCATCACCATGGTCGTTTTGGTATCAACAAATCGATTGTATGACATGCAATGCAAAAAGTTGCCGAGTGGCCATATAAAACCCGAGAACACTATTCACGAAAACACTATTCAACGGAAAACTGAAAATCTCTAAAATAATATAATGAGCATAAATAAACATAAATCAATATAAAAATGAATATAAAAATACGGGGTATAACATCTTTTCTCTTCCCTCTCCCTCACTCACGCCTCTCTCTCTCTCTCATTGAATCGGCCAACAGTAGGAGGAAAGGTGGAAGATGATCGGCATCGTCTTGGGTTGTCAAGTGACGGTGATTTCATGGCGTCATCCTCTAATCACGGGTATGTGATTCAAGATTTGTTTTTCCTTCACATTCCTTAAGTTTTCAGCCCTGAGAGGACGATATGGTGATTGTGATTTCTCTCTTTGATTTCATGGGATGATCGCGTTGTAGTAGAAGCATTGATCGTGATTGGATTGACTCCATCGACGTGATTTGATTTTTCGTTGATTAAAGGTACGATTTTTATCGTGTTTTCCGTCCGATGATGTTTGGCATGAGATGGAGGATTTAGATTCATTAAGGAGATGCTTTTGGTCACGTTGTTGCTATCTATTTCATGATTTAGCATATGGTTCTTGATTCGTGGTCGTCGGGTTTGTTTCGAGATTTTTAGTTTGGCTCGATTGCGTGTCTTTAACTTGGATTCGATCGTGCACATGTTGTTATACCCGTATTTTATATCCATTTTTATATTGTTTTAAGTTTAAATATTATTGATATATCAAATTAGAGATTTTTAGTTTTTCGGTGAATAGTGTTTTCATGAATAGCGCTCTCGTGTTTTATATGGTCATTCAACTACTTTTTGCATTGTATTCCGTACGACCGATATTTTGATACCGACACGACCGATATGATGAGACTTGAACTTTGAGTACCATATTGACGTATGCCGACTCCGTGGATTTTTTCGAATCAGTCGGTTTGTGATGTGACGGTTTTTGAGATTTTAAATTTGGATTCATTGTGACCGTGTTTGAATTTCTTGATTTTTAGTGATGAGTTTAAGGCATTTCGGATTAGTTTTTACGTGTGACAAGGTGATGATGGGTGTTAGTTAAGTTGGAAGTTGGCCACTTTTGTTGACTTTCGGTGTCCATGCATTTATGTGAAGTTTGTGTGTAGAGATGGTTTTGTGAGAGTTTTGAGGAGGGTTTTAAGGCCAAGTTTCAGCCTTTCTTTGACCTTTCACACGTGAGATTAAGCAAGGAAGAGAAAAGGGAAAGGAGAAGAGGAAGAAGATGAAGGACATGGAGATTTAAAGAGCTTTTCACCATTTTCACTTGAGCCTAGGTCGGTATTAGCTTGGATCATGCTTGGAGATCACCCTTGGAAGCTTCTAGGATCTTGGGAGAATGTCTCTTTGGTTGTTTTCAGGTAATCACTTGGTCTTGTTATGGGTTCCATTTGGTTTCAAGCCTTGATGTGTTTTTCATGAAGGTAAGTTTTTGTTTTGCATGTGTTAGATGATGTAGTTGGTTTGACAAGCTTTGTAATGTCATTTGACTCTTGTTTAGAGTCTTAGACAATAGCTTTGGATGAGTTTGCTTGAGATTCATGATTTATGTTTAGTTTTATGTTGTTTAGCATGATTTGGTTTTTGGAGATGATGATTTTGGGTTAGGCATGTGGTTGATGTGTTTGGAGGGTTTATTTTGCATGATTTTATGTTTGTGTGTTGTTTGAGGCTTTGGATTGAGTAGAGGATGATTTTTGCTTGAGTTTCGTACATGGGGAAGTTTCTGCGATTCTACAGAAACAGGATTTCCGGTCGACCGGATTCCATTTCCGCCCGACCGACTTCTGCATGCCCTCTCTGTTTTAATTATCCGATCGATCAGATTTTACAGAATAAGAGAATACCGGCCGACCGATTTTCCTGTAGTTTGAGAGGTTTTCTTTTGGTTTTCGAATCTTTTTAAGTTGGTTCGGAGGGTCGGGGATCGACCCTAGACCCGTCCTAGAGGGTTTTTGAGGTGTAGATTAAGATGGTTTGGGTTGTTTAGGGTGTTGATTGTTGGTTTGACCGCTGAGCGGATTTTTTGAATTTTGTCCATGATTTTGTTCCAGGGACAGTTTATGATTCTGTACAGCGACTTGTACTCGGTTGAGGAATTTGATTGATTGTTTGATTGATCCTTTGCTCAGGTGAGTTGTATTACGGATCGATGGTACTTGGAGGTTAAGTATTTTACAAGTTTTTACGTACTTTTATTTACGGTTGATGTATGCCATAATAGCATGATTTGTATTTGTACCATCAATCGTGAAACTTATTTTACGACCACTGTGTCGAGGATTGATACTTGTTTTACAACCGTTGTGTCGAGGATTTTGTAGTGGTTTGATTGATGCCTTAACCTCGGGCTTATAGCCTATGGGGTAGATCTAAAGACATGAGATATGGATTAGGATTTAAGACCTTGGAGTTCTTCCCTGCGTGGAAACCACGACCACCTGCGGGTGCTACAACGTCCTTAGGTCAATCTGATCACGGCGGGGATACTAGGACCGTTACCTCTTGATGTTAGATGTGGGCGGGCGCATTCCTGGGATGTATATCAAGTAGGCTTTACTAGGGAACCCTAGGAGGGTGCTTTGTTATGGTAAGACTTTTATATCCATATGCTTCATGTCTTAGTATTTAATGGAGGTTTTCCTCTCAGTTATTTAAAGAATGATTATTGTTGTACCTTTGGACTTCGGAGGCATGTTTTATTCATTTATCATTCTGTCCGTATTTCATCTTACCAGCTAGCGATGGCTGGCGGATGTTACCCCAGCTTGTTTTGGCTGGTGATCCATGATTTTATAGCAGGATGCGGCGGAGGAGCTGTTTGACCTCATAGGATTTCATTTCTTTTCCGCTACATGTTATTTTGATACTCTTATTTAGTTTTAGACCAGAGGGTTAGTTTGGATGTTTATTCCCTGTGGTGGGACTTGCAGTTGTATTTTGATGTATGATGCTTCCTCATGATGATTTGATTATTTCTCTCTCGAGTTTTTCCATATTTGTATCTTGATTCATTTTCCTTTGGCTTCAATGAACCAGGGCTGACTCTACGGGTTATCGCCGGTAGTATCCAGTTGCAGGTGTTACATTTGTGGTTTCAGAGCGGGTTGGTTCATTACTGATTTGACTCTATTTGAATCATTTTGAGTTGGACTTTTTGAGCCTTGTTTTCATGTTTTCTTAGAATGAGGCACCGTTTTCCGGCATCCAATATGTATGATTCCTCGATTTATCTTTCGGTATTTATTTCCTATGCACTTATGTGTTGCTTTTTCTACCTTGTGGAGTATCTTGTAGAATGGTGAACACCCTGACGGGTGCTGGGCAGACAGTTTCTTCCACGGAGGCGACACCACGACGGGGTCGACCTCTACTTGCCAGAGATAAGGGCAAGGGTGTTGGTGCAGGGATCAGTGCCCTTTCAGTGACTCTTGTTGTGGCTGATGCAGTAGGAGCATGGGGACCGAGGTTGTCTGGTGAGGAGTGGGATTTGGTCCGCCAGTTCAGGGCGCGGAGAGCTAATGCATATGTTAGAGAGGATGAATATGCTCGGGATGATGAGTTTAGGGAGGACGAGGATGATGATGAGATTGAGGAGGATGAGGTACGATGCCCGCAGAGGGTGGACCCATTTCCTGCTCGCGTTCCTAGGAGGGCACTACTTGCTCCTGCACTGGTAGTGGTGGCTCATGCTGATGAGGAGTTTCAGGGGCGATTATTTGAATGGTTTTGGGGGGCCAGACCCCAGACGTTTTCTGGCACCACTGACCTTGTGGATGCTAGCAACTGGTTGATGGGACTTCAGCGGGTCCTGAAGAGGATTGGGTATCCTCTTGAGCATATAGTGTCTTTGGCGACTTACCAACTGAGGGAGTCGGCCGGGTTTTGGTGGATTGGATTAGAGAGGAGGTTCGAGACTTACCCCAAGGATCGGACATGGGTAGTTTTCCTTTCTGCGTTTGAGAGGAAGTTCTTCTCCGCATAGATGAAAGATTAGAAGAAGATGAAGCTTTTGACTTTGAGATAAAGAGAGATGTCAGTTACTGCCTATGAGGTGAGGTTTCATGAGCTTGTGTCATTTGCTCCAAAGTTGGTGTCCACTGAGAAGGATCAGATGTTTCTTTTTCTTCAGGGCATGAACCCTGACCTTCAGTTGACCATTCGAGGACTTCGTTATGCCTCATTGGAAGACATGGTGGAGAGGGCCACCGGAGTAGAGAGAGTGTTGGTCGCGAATGCAAGGGCTCTATAAGTTCAGGGGGGGTGAATGGACTTATAGGTTTTTAAAATCTTTTTCAACTTAAAAAACATTTGCAGAGGAAATGTTTGTTTATATAGCCCCTTTTAAGTTATCTTTAAATCTATTAGAGCTTGTTTTAAGTGGATTATGCTGTGTGTGTGTATGAAATGCTAGATATGCAATGACACGCGATGGATAGAGGTTCACGGTGGTGTAATCCGCTAATCCTCTCTTCTCCCTGTGATGTGGGAGGAATTCACTATGTACTATACACCAATACACGGTGAAACAGTGTCAATACACTGTAAAAGCCCTTGCAGCTCCTTCGTGTAAACTATAGCTGCTATCACACACATAGTTCCTTCACAACAGTTTGTTACTTCAACTGCCTTCAGTCCTTCACACCCTTGGCTGCTTCAGCTGCTTCGATCCTTCACAGTCTGAACTGTTTCACCGATTCTACAGCTCTTTGACACCAAGTTGCTTCACTTAATATCAGGCCTTCGTGGATGTCCACTTCACTGAATTTGGTCCTTGGCAGCCTCAACTGCTTCACCAATCAAACAAGATAAACAGTTCTTGTTTTTCAGAAAATGAATCACACAGATGTGATTCCTCGAGCTTGACTAGATGTAGCTTGAATGCTCTAGGGTTTGTTTGAGTCTCAGAGTTTGAGAGCTAGATGAATGCTTGAGTGCTCAAAATGCTTCGTGTTTTTTCAAAAACGTTGTTGTCTCCAGGTTCATCTCTTAGTATATATCCCTCTCTAGAAAAACTTTCCGTTGAAAGTCCTTGGTTTGAATCTTCATCGCCTTTTCTTCCAGACGTGAGAAAAGTGGATCGGTGCCTTCTTCCTTTCCCTTTTCTTGCTTGCTTTTCCAAAAGCGTTTTTCTGATCAAGGTTTCCAGAAGCTGACATTCCCTTTGTTTAAATGATCGTTGCATTGTCTTCATGTAATCACGTGAACCCTTGAACATTTTTGCTTTGCAACTTTTGTAGCTTTATTGTCCTTTCTCTGTATGTAATCTTTGTCTTTAACTGGCTGTGTCTAAATGTTCTTCAAATCATTTGAATTTAATTCAAACTTCAGTTGAATTAAATATTATCAACTCTTGAGTTGTTCTGGGAGGCCACGTGTTGCTATTAAGTGATTTTGGAATCCTTGCTGAACTCAGAACCCTAGGATAGAATCAACCTTGACTGGTCTTAACCTCGACTGTTCTTCAAATCAACTGGTTCTGTACCTCGACTGGTTCTGGATCTATGCTGGTTCTGGTCTCACTGGTTCTGAACTCAACTGGTTCTGGTCTCTACTGGTTCTAAACTCAACTGGTTCTGGTCTCTGTTGGTTCTGGTCTTGACTGGTGCTGAACTCAACTGGTTCTGGTCTATGCTGGTTCTATCCTCAGCTGGTCCTCAACTTAACTGGTTCTGGTCTCTGCTGGTTCTGATCTCAACTGGTTCTGAACTCAACTGGTTCAGCACCTCTGCTGGATCTGTCCATGGATGACCCAAACTAGGACCTGTTTCTACTATAATTCAATTATCTATCTATATAAACAAGCATGCATCATCAAAATACTAAACAATCAAATCCCAAATAATTCCCCCTTTTTGATGATGCCAAAACCCAAATAAATGAATCTTCAAGAAAGATAAGTCAAATTTACATATCTCAAAAACTTCCAAAATATTTGAGAATGTTAGTTAATCAATCAACAACACATAAAATGAAAATCAATGTCAATGGAGAGATAAAGATAGGCTTGGAATATGTCACCGTGTCCATGGGTCTTTGTGCTATGATTGCCAATTTTGTTGTTGATGTTGTTGATGTTGAGGTGGATACTATGGTGGAACAGGAGAATAGTATTCCACATCAGGAAAGATGTCGGAGTTTATGAACTTTCAGGCTTCAAAGGCTTGGTCTTCAAGCCATCCTGGACAAGATCCATCTTTGAACAGCTTCAAAAATTCTTCAGTGCTCTCCATTTGTGAAATCCTACTCCTATCTGCTTTGGAAACAAATCTTCTCTTGTTGAGGGATTTCTTCAATGTGTTCAACACTGTTTTTCCCTTGTCTTTGTTGTCACAAAAATAGAAGAATGTATCCTCTATCTTTGCCAGCTTCCACTTCCTAGCATCAAAGAAAAGATATCTGAATTCTTCATAGTCTTGCTTGGAAAGTGGTGGACGAGGCTTGAGAATTGTTTTAGATCCCTCAATGAATCTTGAATCATCCTTTTTGCTCTGAGTAGTTTCTTCCCCCTTTCTCTGATATCCTTCCCCCTTTTTGGCATCATGAAAAATGTCCAGTAGGGAAGTGGTCAGAGTTGCTGTGTTTTTGGTTTGCTGTTCTTGTGATTTTATGATTGTGACCAAAGCCTCCTCAACACCCTTCATTCTCTCTTCATTTTCTTTAAATTTTCTGTCACAATTGATAGCCAATTCATCCACCTTTTGTTCCACATGCTTTTCACACATCTCAATCTTCTTCTCCATCACCTTGTAGTTGTTGAGATTTACAGATCAGACTTCAATGAGCTTCCTATGAAGAAAGTTTGTGTTGGTCTTTATGGAGTCAAGAATGAGTCTGAGAAGATGTATAACTTGTTGCATGCTCTCAACCTGACAAACTGAGTTTTCTTCCAATCTAATCAAAGTTGAACACAAATCACCCTTCAGCGTTTTATCATGATACTAAAAAATGTCTAAAAACTTCATGATTTCCTTCAGGGCTTTGTTCTGCTCTTCACTAGTTGACACCATACATCTAACAGTATGCTCAAAGTGAGCAAACATGTTGATGTAATCTTGGTGTGCAGCTTGTGGAGATTCAGGAATTAGCTCTTCAATGCATGATGGCTCACAGCTTGAAGAGGGCAATGACCCATGATAAGGCACAGCATCATCCTTGGGAAGAGCATCAATAACATTATCATTTTCAACAACAACTTCTAGATCCTCATCTTCTTCAATGATCAATTTTCTCTTTGTCTTCCTTGCTGATTTTCTCTTTCTGCTGTATGTCTTGTCTTTCTTTGAGGAGTCAGCCTGTGCAGCAGCAACAGCTTCTGCCTCTTCTCTGTCAAACTTCTCAGCTAACTCAGCAATGTATTCTAATTTCACTTTCTCAACAACATCGTCAAGAACTTTATTTATTGCATCTTCAGCAGCCATCTCAATAAGTGCCTCTAAATTTTCTTCATCAAGTTGAATGATGTCTTCACCATCCTTGACAATCAAAACAGTGCTTTCATCAACAATAAAATCATCTTGTTTTTCTTCCATGAATTCAAACTCCATTGCATCAGGTTAAACACCAGGCCCTTCAAGAATCAAATCTGTGGAAGTGGTCTGGTACTTATGGCTCAACAGAACATCATCTTCATCAATTTCTTGGCCACATCTTAGGGCTTCAAACTTTGAGCTCAAAGGAGCATTGTCATCATCATCTTTAATCACTTCTGTGACATTCACTGATGGTGTATCATTCTTTGGTGCAGCTGGATGGTCACCATCATTGCCACCATCGTGATCATCATCATCATCATCTGCAGCCATCTTTCTTTGAATTCTCCTTTGTGACTGAACTCCAATTTTGAAAAATGTCAACAGCTTGTCAGCATCAACTAATTCGCGCATCTTATAAACATCAACCATTGACATGATCCAATCTACCTCTTCATGCATATGATCAATGGTTTTTGCTTGAGATCTTGATCTACTAAGCTTCCATGATAGCCATGAGTTAAATCTGGTGAGCTCCTCTGAGATGTCTTCTTCATCAGTTTGGCCTGCGGTAGCTTCAGTTATCTCAATAACTTCATCAACATCTACATCAACCTTTGAAGTCACAGGGTCCTAGGGTCCATGTGGGTGGTCCTGAGCTTCTGTTGCATGCTCACCCTCATGACCTTGCTCATGTACTTGCTCTAGAACATCCTGGATAATGTTAGAAACTTCAACAGTTTGTTCCTCTACAACCACATCTTGATTTACTTCCCCCTCGACTTCTGCTTCTTTGGGAGGGGTTGTGGTAGATCCAATAGTCTCTGAGTCTTTGAGGAGGGTTGGTGGGACTTCTTTCCTGCTTTTCTTGACAGGTTTCTTCTTCTTGGGCGATACAACAACTCTTCTTTTCACACCCTTTCCTTGTTGCTCATCATCAGTTATGTTCTGTTCCTTCTCAATCCTCTTCCTTTCAGCTTTAATCTCCTTCTTTTCAGATTTAGTGACAAACATTCTCTTTGAAGGATGCATGATGACCATTTCTTTCAGAGAGATTCCACAACAAGCAAGCAAGTGACTAATCACCAAGCCAAATGACTACTTGAATCTAAAAATACCTTTGACAGGTATAGAGACATTGGTCTTCTCTTTAACAATCTACTCAGAAATTCTCTTAAGGACATACGATGCCCAATTAACCTGTTGTTGAGTTTAAACTGCCGACATCATGGCAGCTCTATGCCTGGTTAAAAAGTCATGTGACCTTGACCTTCCTTCAACAATCTTGCCAAAAATATGGCATAACATCTGAAACTCTTTCTTCAAGTTTATCACCTTGCCAGAAAAGTTAATGTCACTTTCCTCATCAGCAACAATAACTTTCCAGAAATCATCCTCTTCAACAATGATTGTATCAGGGTCTGTGATCCCAGAATTTGTCAAGTCAAAGTGTTGGCTTAGGGTTTCAGGGGTGATAACCAACTCAGTCCCTTGAACCCTAGTGACGATGGTCTCATCTTTGACAGATGCATTCTTATAAAACTCTATCACGTCCAAAGGTGAATATGAAAGAGTTGATAGAGAAATAAACTGAGAGAGACCACTTAACTGAAGTTTCTCGATGATCATTTTCCCTCTCTCAAAACAGTCTTCATGCTTAAGATATCCATCAATACTGAAAGTGAGTCCAGTAAGTAGAGCATCTAAGATGTCCTTGGGTGAGTACGAAGCAGCCATTGATGAAAATTTAGAACTTTTGAGAAAGTTGCAGAGAATCAGAGGAAAATGGCTAGGGTTTAGGCTTCGTCTTCGGGCTCGAGGAAGCAATGAAACAGAGTGAGAGAGAAAGAGTGATGTGTTTTGGGCAATTTTATGTTTGAAAATGTAGTGGGAAATGTATACGTCACATCACAGAAAGGTCTGACAAATTCGGCGCGAAGTGGGTGATCTTCCAATGAAGATGTGCCACGTGGACCAATATAAAATTTATTTCCCTCTTAATTTTGCAATAAAAGTCTTGTGTGGATTAAAATAAATCTACCTTTCATTGCCACGTCATCCAGTTTAGCTTAAAGGCTCAACTACTTCAATGGGTCTGTTGGATTTGGTGTCTGCTGGTCTGAGGTGTGCTGGTTTGAGGTGTGCTTGAACTGGTGCCTGCTGGTTTTGAGGTGTGCTGGAACCGATGTCTGCCGGTTTTGAGGTGTTCTAGAACTGGTGTCTGCTGGTACTGCTCAAAACTTAACAGAAACTTCCAAACAAAACTGAATCATCAAAACTCCAATCAAATCCGTCTTAACTCAAATCAATTAACCCAAATTCACTTCTAATCTCAGAAAATCTCCCTTCACACAAAGCTTTAGTGAAAATATCTGTCAACTGCTTCCCAGTTGAGATATACTCCACTTTGATGCTTCCCTTCTCAACATGATCTCTGATGAAATGATGTCTTACATCAATGTGCTTTGTCCTTGAGTGCAAAACTGGATTTTGACTAATTGCAATTGCACCGGTGTTGTCACACAAAATAGGAATTTCCTTCTCTTCAATTCCATAATCCATCAATTGGTGCTTAATCCAAAGCACTTGTGCATATTATCTTCCAGTAGCAACATACTCAGCTTTAGCAGTTGATGTTGCTATGGAAGTTTTCTTCTTGCTAAACTAAGAAACAAGTTTGCTTCCCAAGAATTGACAAGTACCCGATGTACTCTTTCTGTCAACTTTACATCCTGCAAAGTCTGAATCTGAGAAACCAATCTGCTGAAAACCTCCATCTCTTGGATACCATAGACCAATGTCTTAAGTACCCTTGAGATACTTCAAAATCCTCTTAGCAGCCTTCAAGTGACTCTTCTTAGGGTTTGCTTGAAATCTTGCACAAACTCCCACTGCAAATGAAATGTCTGGTCTACTGGCAATCAAGTATAAGAGAGATCAAATAAATCCTCTATACTTGGTTTGATCAACATCTTTGCCTTCTACATCCTTATCCAGGCTTACTTCAACACTCATTAGAGTAGGAGAGGATGAGCTTCTTTCCATTCCAAACTTCTTTATCAAATCCCTAACATACTTGCCTTGGTTGATAAATATCCCATTTTCTAGTTGCCTCACTTACAACCGTAGAAAATATGTCAGCTCACCCATCATGCTCATTTGAAAAGTTCTCTTCATCAAATCTACAAACTTCTTGCACAACTTCTCATTTTCTGAACCAAAAATGATGTCATCCACATACACTTAAACTAAAAGTGTATTTTCTCCATCTTGAATTCTAAACAAAGTCTTGGCAATGGTTCCCTTCTTGAATCCATTGTTCACCAAGAACTGTGACAAGGTTTTATACTAGGCCCTAGGTGCTTGCTTCAAACCGTACAAGTCCTTCAATCTGAAAGCATCATTTTCTCTGCCCTTGATCTCAAATCCTGGTGGTTGCTCCACATACACTTCTTCTTTAAGCAATCCATTCAAAAATGCACACTTGACATCCATTTGATAAACCTTGAAGTTCTTGTGGGCAGCAAAGGCAAGAAAGAATCTGATGGCCTCCATCCTTGCAACTAGTGCATAGGTCTCATCAAAGTCAATCTCTTCTTGTTGTGAGTACCCTTGTGTAATCAGCCTTGCCTTGTTTCTAACAATCACACCATTCTCATTCATCTTGTTTCTGAACACCCATTTCGTCCCAACAACATTCTTGGACTTGGGCCTAGGAACAAGTTCCCACACTTGGTTCCTTTTAAATTCATTCAACTCTTCCTATATTGCAATGATCTAATCAGCATCACTCAATGCATCTTCAGCAACTTTTTTTTCTATTTGAGATAAGAAACAAGCAAATATGGTGTCTAATTGTCTCCTAGTTCTCACACCAGCTTCCAGGTTTCTAATGACAAGCTCAGGTGGATTATCACTGAGCCATCTCAAATCTGGTTGATTCAATAGTGCAATGACTTGATCTTTATCTTCATGAGGTGCTAGAACATCTTCTAAAACAGCTTCTTGGTCTGCTGCATCATCTTCATGAATTTCTTCACTATGTTCATGCTGTTCTCCATCTTCAACTGCTCTCACCTTAGGAATCTCAGCATCAACATATTGTTGATCATTTGACTTCTTTAAATCTGAGATCTTCATGTTCTCAGCTTGTTCAACAAGTTTGTCCATAGCGTCTTCAGCTCCTCTAGAGAAGTGTGGTTCATAAAAAACAACATGAACTGATTCTTCATCACCATTGTTCTCTTGTTGAGAACCCCGAAAGCCTTACTCATACTTGAGTATCCCATGAAAATCCCTTCATCTGCCTTTGCATCAAAGGTCTTCAGCTGGTCTTTTCCATTGTTGTGAATGAAACACTTTCCATCAAAAATGTGAAAGTGACCAATGCTAGGCTTCCTACCATTCCATAACTCAAAAGGTGTTACTCCATGCACCTTATTGATCACTGTCCTGTCCTGAGTGTAACAGGCAATGTTGATTGCTTCTGCTCAAAATCTTTTAGGTAGCCCAACTTCAACAATCATTGCCTAGCTGCTTCCTTGAGAGTTATATTCCTTCTTTCAACAACTCCATTCTGCTGTGGAGTTCTTGTAGCTGCTAGTTGATGAAGAATGCCTTCTCCTAGGCAAAAATCTGTGATTACCTGATTCAGAAATTCTACACCCCTATCTGATCTAATCTTCACAATGCTCAAACTCTTCTCATTCTGGTTTCTCTTCATCAGCTCAGGTAGCCTCTTCAAAGTCTACTTCCTCTTGTTCAAGAACACTATCCAAGTATATCATGAAAAATCATCAACCACTACAAGTGTATACTTCTTTCCACTTATACTGATGATGCGAATCCGGTCGGCTCGCTAAAGGAGAGAGACGGCCCAGCTTGGGTTTCTATTGCTCCGTGGTCATGTGCTCGCGTTGGGATGGTTCAAGCTTCCTTGGGCGGGTTCGTGCAAGCTTTTATGAATCATTTGGATCCAGAGGATGAAGATTGACAACCCGTTCGAAGTTGGATTCACACTGAAGACAAAAGCGGAGCAGGAACGAGGCGGAGGCTACTTCGGACGTCCGTATGGACGTCCGTGGGAATTAGTTTTCGTCTGCGATGAAGACGGATGTCCATACGGACGTCCGTGGAGGGCGGAATGGCCTTTTTGGGCTGAACGCGGGATTTTATTATTTTTGGACTCTGTTTAGGGTTTATTTGCGAGATTTATTTTCTTTTCGAGTCCCTTGTTTCGGATGGCTATTTAAAGCCTTTTATGAACCCTATTGTAAGCAGAAAACTTTAATATTGAGATTAACCTTTGGTGAGAGTAGATTCTCTTTCCAGTTCCTTTGTGAACGAAGGATCTCCACGGAGCGAACCTCCATCGAGATTCATTGATTTATCATTCGGCCTTCCGCATCCGAGTGTGGCGTCTATAATTCCTGAGTACGCTTCTTCATGGTTGTCGTCGGGTCTCGGACAAGTTACCGCGGTTCACGTCACGATCGGGGTCGTCGAGTAATGGATCCATCAGGTTCGAGCCGAAAGATCTTGGCGTCTATCGATTCCGGTTCGGGTTCCGCCGCAGGTCGTCGGAGTTCGGGCAGGATCGTATCAGTTGGTATCAGAGCCAATTCGGTATCGAACCTTTATCCCTTCGATCTCTCATTTCATTATTCGTGTCATTTGAATTTTTTTTGTCGTGTCGTTTGATTGTCTTGATTTTTCTTTGTTACGTTGTTCGTTTCTGCCGTCGTCTCGCGTCAAAACAAAAATCAGATCTTGAATTTAGGTTATCCTAAATTCAACTTCAAAAAAAAAAAAAAACCGTATTTTTCCCTTTCGTTGTGTCGCCGTCTTTGTCACCGTCAGAAAAAAAATGGGTTCTTGAATTCTTTCTTGAATCCCTGCCAAAATTTCAG
>JAOWBR010110896.1:0-14260 GCA_028571145.1 Dionaea muscipula
CCTGAATATAAAAGAGTCAGATAGTACCAAATCCCCCGAACTGTAAGACAATGAGTCACAATGTCAGCAACGGAAGAGTCCATGGAATCGAGAATACGAGTATAGAGACGGGCGTCCGCCCGAGCCTAGGGTTTAGCCCGAATGGGATCGGTCTCAACACTAGGGCCATCCGTAGTCAAATGATCCTTAAGCTCCATACCCATGATGCTGATCTCCACTTGACGACGCCATTGAAAATAATTAGTCCCACTCAGGCGAATGTCGGTGAGCTTGGTGGTAGCCGGAACATATTCAGAAGAAGGTTCCAATGGACAAACATTCAGAGAGGAGGATGAAGCCTCCTGTGGCTCAGTGGAAGAAGACTCTTTCAACTAAGTAGTCATAATGTAAGAAGATAGAAGCAAGAAGCAAGCTCAACTGTGGGTTAGAAATAGGAACAAAGATAATAGAGCATAGAGAGTAAAGGGAGCAGCACCATACAAAGCACCATACACAGCAGCAACAGCCACGTAGAGAAGAGAGGAAGGTAGCAACACCATACACAAGATGAGTTGAACCCAGAATACTTAGAATGAGTGGAGAACGAAGGACCGCACAGGAGAATAAATTGATCGGGAAGAAAAATGAGACATCCTGCCGTGAGAGGTGGCCGACCGGCGGCGCGTGGTGGCGTGTGGCGCCCACGCGCAGAGAGAGTGAGCGGCACGTGGAGGCGCGTGGAGGCTCCGGCGATGATGCGGCCGGTGAGTCAGGCAGCGACAAAGAATGGGCTGTCACCTAGATCAATGCATCAATGAAAATCATAGGGAAAATGGGCGATTTGTAGCATCTCCGAACTTGTAGCTCGTCGGAGAAGATGAAGCCGCCACAGGCGGCGGCTGCCGGTGACGGGGAGCACTCCCCTGAGGTCGCCTAGCTTTGGGCTGAAGCTTGGAAGTCACTAGCTGGGCAGAGAAGTGGCGGTGGGTGTTGCAAGTGAAGGTGAGTGGCGGCTGTCTGGTGGGTGTTCACTGGTGGGTGTTTGCTGGAAGTACTATGGTGAGTGACGGCAGATTTTCTAGGGTTGGCTGGGAGTACTATGGCTCTGATACCATGTACAAAGTATTGAGTGGAAAGTTAGCCCTAAAGTGAGACTATTCATGTTATTTATATGTCAATACAAAAGAGAATGGGCTGATAAGATATGAGCTGCCAAGATACACTAGTCAAGGCCCAAGTCCAGAACACAAACTAACAACTAAAATCAAAGTCCCTAACTCATAACAATATCAATAGGGTCCCATCTTCCAAACATAATACATCCTCTATATTTTATCTCCCTTATATAACCAATACACCTTATCTTTTACCGCATCCAATCGGTACCCTTAAGTAAGGGATAGGGCTCTCACTGTGTCCAGTAGGTCAAAGAATGGAACTAAGATTACACACCGTTGGTAACTTCATTAAGATACCTATACCATAATGTTGTGTTACCGGTGTGAATTTTTCATTTGGGGGAGGGTGCATTATTCCCACACAAATGGGTTATTCAAAGGATAACGAAGCACACCTCAATATCTCATGAAGGCTGAGACAAGAATATGACCATATAACAACCAACGATCAAAGAATTTTACTTTCAGCATCCTTGTTTGTTCAGCCGTCAGAGTTACAATTATCGTTTGGTAGATCCAAATCCATGGCTTATTTTAAGTTCACTCGAAGCTTTAGCAATCACCGTAGGAGGTGTGAAGTACAGGCACTCCTTTCAAGGGGGTGCAACACTTCTCAGTTTGGGCTTGGTATTTCTACAATACACCATGTAGTGCCGAGGTAACACATTGGATCAAAATGACACGCCTAGCAAGAGACAGATGTTGAGCCTAGGCAATTCTATTCTGACTGTCCGGTAAGGTAAGGAATTGAAAACCTAAAGGCGAACTGAACCGGGCATGGAAGGCAACTCTATTTTGACTGTTCGGTAAGGCAAGGAATTAAAAACCTAAAGGCAAACTGAACCGGATATGGAAGGCAATTCTATCAAGTAAAGCTAGACAGTAAGGTCGTACCTCTGAGGTACAATTCACCTAATGTCATGCTTCTTACAAAGTATTTTCCTGATAATACCAACATATTTCTTCAAAATCAGTACCCCAACCCACACAAGGATGTTGAATTTTTCAACAATTGTAGCAGCAAGTTTTTCTTTAAGACAGTAAATAATATACAAAAAAATATCATAGTCAGCCAGTTAACATAACGATCAAACAAGCAAATAAGAATATTATCCTACCATAAAGGGAAGTAAAATAAAGAGAAGTCTCCAAATATTTGGCAAAAAAACAAACGCATTACAGATACACCCACATATGGTTGCAATCTTCATACACGAAATGACAAACTCCTTAAGCCGCTGAAAGAAGATCCCAAACCCTAACTCACCAAATTCTATAAGAACACAAACCTAACTCATAAAAATCTCATAACCACCACATACAAAGAATGAGGTAATTATTGTAGAGGGTTGTGGTGAAGTACGAAAAGAAACATTTATAAAACTCATAAAGAAGATTGGAAGTAGATGAAGGGTGGGAAAGGGACAAGCAGAGAATAACCATTAGGACACCAATTTCATTATTCAATCGCACTAAAACCTTATCTAGGAACCAAAAATAAAACCAGGCATCTTATATCACCAAACTAAATCCTAGATATTAAATCTCCAAAAGAACTCTTATATACAAGTAATGAAACTAAAAACATATATACCCCAATCCTACTATATAAGATAAATATAAAACTACATAAAATTGTGTGTAGTCTCGCAACCCTAAATCCTTAAATACTAAAAATCCGAAACTAGAAACATTCCTGAACTTAAAATCTCACATTGGCATATGCTGACCTCGTATTGAAGAACATTAATGCTCAACTACAAAATGAGGAACACGAAAAAAAAACACACATTTTTAAGGCACTCGACAAACTTCCAAATAATTATTGTAGATTTCCTACTAAAACGAATACGAGGTAGGATGAATAATAAATGACAAAGAATTTTCTCTCTCTCCAAAATAGAAGATTATGGTGCCACATTTTCTACGTTGGCGTGAATCTTTCCACATTTATAGTTCTTGTATGCATCATCTTGAACTCCCTCGTCTATCTATCTCAAGTCACTTTTCTGCATCCTTTCTTGCATTCATTATTGTCGTGATGCCTCCATTTGGATGCATTTGTGAACCAACCTTAGATTTATACAACACAAGCTCAAAATTTTTTAAAAGATATAGAGATAACAAAGCATTTAAAGGGGAAGAATTGAAACTCTAGAGTCACCACTTTCAAAATAATTTAGTATAAAAATTTTAAAGATCTAAAGGAGAACAATAAAGTTTAACATATAGAATCGTAATATATAAAAATATAATGAAAAGGATAATTTTAAAATGGAAAAAAGGTGGAAAATGGAAGGAAGGGGAAAAAAATTAAAAGCAAGGGCAATCGGGCATAGTCAATTGACATACTAAAGGAATGGGTCACTCCATGGAAAAACCTTCCAACCAAAAATCATCTTTGCATCATTACATCTCTCCGAATCTTGTCTGTGGTCTGATTAGTGCCCTAGACTTTCTTTTCCTTGAGTAGAATGAGACCAACAAGAAGCATCCTTCCAACCAAATAGTGACACCTTGCTGCCTATAGTAGTAAGGTTTGCATTGACCGCATCAACCAAATTACTTAAAAACACAAAACTATGTAATTAAATGAAGAACTTATATTATTATTCATAATCAATATTACTAAATATCATTGGCTTATGCATCATTGATATTGAGAATCCTTCTCATCATACCTTTCGGAGATCATAATAAGAAAACCAAATATTTCTAAGGGGCAACAAAATTAATGATATACCTTTCCCTCCCCCTCCCTCATGCATCCTTGTAGACAAATTTTTTTTATCATTGGATGCATCGTTGCACTTCAAGTGTATTTTTTTATCGTTCTTTTAACCACTTTAATCAAATCAAAGAATTCAACAAGAATCACACGAAGCCTTTACATCTATGATCCCGAAACATTACTTGTACTGTTACAATTTATTGAGGGGGAGTAGTAGGTAAACCAACATCTCCTTCTAAGAACTAAGAGCGCTTGCCGAAGATATTCATCACACCAAATCTCCAATTTCACATCATAGTAGATATTTCTACATGGTGCAACAATTTTTGACACATATCTCGCAAAAATTATGCCTTTAAGAACCACAAAAGAGCATACATCACCTACTATTCCTAAAATAGTATCATCATAGCCATCTTTTGTCATCCCCTAAAAGAACCATGATTGATAAAGAACTTGATCATAAAGCATTCTCGTGGACTTATATTGTTCCCACACAGCAAACTTACATAATGGATAGCTTCTCAAGAAAACCGACTATAAGAATTATCCTCAGCTCATTCTACTACTTCGACTACCACATCACATGCATGATATCAGCAAGCTGACACCAAATCACAGCCAATCTTCCTCCTCTACATACGAGATCTTGATGGTCATTTGATGAGCAAAGGCATTCTAGAAAATTTTCAATTAATAATGAACCATACTTCATCCGAGTCCATGACTACACGATCGTATAATATTTCTTTTAGATACCTGTGTGTGAAGGGGAATAATCCCAAAAGGAACATTCCAAAATACGTAAGAGTTCCATTAATCAACAACACCATAAGATCAATTAATGAAGCCTTATTTATGGCTACGTTGCTAGAACTAAATCAAACCTAGAGATATTTTCCAAGCAGTAAATGAATATATCGTGACATTTAACCATTAGAATACAACAATTCATGATCCAAATTTCCCTTCTTTCTGTTCATTGGTTTTGTGAATGGAAGTATCACCTTCAATGGGATTAAAATTTTCCCTCTTTTTTCAGCAAATCTGAAACTTGCCTGGTTATGCAATCAAACTTCTCATCAATGTGTCATTGTTCACCAGTGAAGCTCTATCATCCTTGCAAGATGTAGCCTTAGACTTACTATTCTGGCCATTACCGGCATTCAAGGGTTTTGAGGTTTTTGGTTATATTTTTCGTATTTTGTGGGAGGACAATGTTGTGCTTTGAGGTGGGGGTGGGAATGATGGGTGATGCTGGCAGGGCGACGACAGTGAAAACAACCTCATGCTCGATGGCGGTAGGGGCATGAGCTAACATGTGCTCTAATACCAATCTAATGGGGAAACCCCCCCAAAAGAAAACCATCCCTAAATGGTGAGAATTTCATTAGTCATCAACCCCACAAATCAAATACATGAAGCCTCTTTATAGCTTAATTACAAAAAGTAAAGCAAACCCAGAAACATATTTTCCTAACAATGAAAGAAATCTTTCTTTAAAGAATCGAAATAATTACAAAAATAGTAATGTATTTAAACAATTCCAGATCTAGATAATCGAATTATATGCCATCCTATGCTTATTTTGTTAACTTCCAATGATGTAAGTTTCCCCTTATGCCCTTTCCCCATCACCATGCCACTTTTTTTTTTTTTTGGTTTTTTTGGTTTCCACCAACCCCCAAAATCTGTTATCCCTATCACTTTACCTTTTTAGAACTTTTGGTTCCCACCACTTGTAACTACCTCCATTTAGTTATGGAGGGCGTACAGTGGTTTAATAATCAATCGTTCAACTTATGTGGAGGAGAGATCACCTGAGCCAAAATAAACAATCGAAGCTAATAATTTTCCTTCCTAAGAACTAGAATCATGAGCATGCTGTAAAAATTAAATTCTTAACAAACCCAGCAAATGGAGAGTCGAAAAAGAGGATTTATTACATGAAAAATGGTAGATAACTGACAACTAGCGTACTAAAAGTGTCGGATCCTGTGTGCATGTACCCTACGGATACTTGTGATCGACCCCACCCAATGGAAAGTGACCGGATTGTTGTTGTATTAAATGAAACAATGGACTTCCGATAGAAGAAACATATGATTGAGATTTATATTCATTTATGTCTAAAATTCTTAAGGCTATTTGGTGTGCTGAAAAGAAAGGGAGGGAATTGTGCAAAACGAATGAAAGTAATAACTTATAGGAATAAGGTTCAATTATTGTAATTTATACATGTGTGGTACATTGGGAATGATCTGAATGGAGGGAATGATCTGAATGGAGGCAGAACAAAATCAACCAAACACCATGAGCCTTTGTGAGCACCAAGGACGCACCCACAACCAGAGATGGCAACGGGGCGGGTTTGGAGCGGATCGACCCTGCCTCATCCCCGACCCGATTATTGACCCGCCCCGCCCCGACCCGTTTAAATATCCGTTTAATGACAAACATCATTCCCATACCGGCCCCATTCGGGTCAGCCGGGGCCCCGCCCTGATTCCCCGCCACGATTAACTTATAAAAAAAATTCAAATCAACCTACAAAATCATGAGTAACAGTGTAATTGATATAGATATACATATATAGAAATTTTACACCAATTCAACCAAAAACAAATGGGGCACCATACCCGTTTAAATACCCGTTTATTCATAACCATACCCGGTTTAATCGGAGCGGGGCGGGACGGGTCGATGCGGGTTCGGGTCAAATTGCCATCCCTACCCACAACTACCCCGTCGCTCCCCCATAGAACAAAAAAACAAAGGCACAATCAATAGCTTGTCCTCAATGGAGAAAAAAAGTCATGCCTTCCTCTCGCCATCGGGGATGCCAAACTTGCCAGATATGGCATCCGCTATTACAAGGGTTGAGGCATGATAACAAGAAAAATAGGTATTCTTTAAAAAAAATTCAATAAAAACAGGTGTGAGACAATATGTTAATCCTTGTGATGATGCCAAAACTTGGCTAATGGTGTGCAGAAGGTTAAATTTTCGAATGTTCCTCGATTATTTATGGACTAATGTGCCAAAAGACCCTCCCCGTTGGTAGTTATACAGAAAACTCATGTGAACACAAGTTTTGTGACATGGTACTAGTCTGAACTGATGATCAATCATTGATAAATGATCGACCATATCCCACTAGATGAGGTCAGTCACATGTAGTTGCATCTTCCAATTTATCAGTGATGGGCATCGTTCATGGTCAGTTACAACATGTCAAACGCACTTCTACTCACTTTTCTTTTCGGTCACCCCCTACTTCTCCTATCGTTCACTACAGCCAACTCCCTTCTCCTAGACGAAAAGAAAATTAAAGTGTGATTTAGAGTATTCAAATCAAAGGAACGAAAAGAAATTCTAGAACACAAAAGTGAATCCCACTTCCCCTGCCCCAGTTGAGCAGGTGATTGTCATCATCATCATCATGACCATATCCCCTTAGATGAGGTCGACTACACATATTCCCATCTTTCAATTTATATAGTATTGAGCATTGTTCATGTTTAATTTTAGCATTTTAAGATCGTTTTTGATCACTTCATCCTAAATCTTTTTTGATCACCTCCTAATTCTCCAATCTTCCCCCACAATCAACCCGCCTCTGCTAACAGGTGATCTGACCTACGCAGACACTCTTCCCTTATATTCTCAACCAACGGTGTCACCCTTATCCGATTACAGATCCCCTCATTTTTTATCCTTTTTTTTTAGTAACAACTTGTATCCATCACAACATACACATTTCTGTCACTGTCACTATCCGAACATGACTTTACTTGATCGAACAATACTCTGTCCCATACAATAAGACGGATCTAATCTCGATCCGATAGAATTTTTTTTAAAATTTTAAAGATGATCTCCTGTCACATAGGATACCTGATACAACGCTCCACTTCTATCACCGTACTTTAATTATATTTGTCACCTCATCAATCTCTTCATCATCCTGAATAAGAGACCCTAAGTACTTAAATTTATCCGTCCAACGAACATCTCATCCATCCACCACCACTTCTGAGACCTCTTGCTCCACACAGGTAAAAATAGACTTCATATACTCCGTCTTATTCTTTACTAGTTCGAAGTCATTTACCTTCCAAGACTACCATCCATTTCCTCAACTTATCTTTGATACCTTCTTTAGTCATATCCATCAAGATAATATCGTTCTCAAAAACCATGTCCTAAGGCGCCTCCTCACACACCCCCTTCGCGAGCTCATCTAGAATCGACAAAAAAAGATACGGGCTCAGAGCTAACCCCTGATGCATACCAATACCAACGGTGATCGGGAAGTCAGCGTGAACCCTCCTGTCGTTGTGAGATAAGTTATCGCCCCATCATGCATATCTTTAATGACATGAATATATCTCTTACTTTCTTCCACTGTAGCACTCACCAAACAAATTTTCCCAGCACTCTATCATATGCTTTCTCAATATCAATAAAAATCAAGTACATGCCAGTTCTCTTCTCTATGAACTTCTCAACCATACCACGCATCAGATGGATAGTTTTCATGGTGGAGCGCTCTGACATGAACCCGAATTGATTTTCGGCTATTATAGTTACCCTTCTCAACCTCTACCGAATTACCTTTTGTCACAACTTCATAATTTGACTCATAAGTTTAATTCCTCGATAGTTGTACACTCTACACATCGTCCTTGTTTTTGTAGAGATGCACGATCGTACAACTTCGTCAAGCATCTGACATCTTCTTTGTTAGGATCCTATTAAAAAACTCTTACAACTACACCACTCCGGCCCGTCCCAAATTCTTCCAAACATCAATCGGCACACCATATGGACCGACTGTCTTCCTACAACCCATGACGTTGAAATTAGTCACTTTATCTTACCTTAATAGCTACCTCGTTGGCATATCAATGGGCAAAATTCATGTTAATAGCAAATGTATTAACAAGGATTGGAGAAAAAGAATGTTCGCTCATGATGGTCCATGGAGCTAAGCCATTTACAATATGTAGAAACAAGAGTCTTGCTCATGTAGGTGAGTTAAACCATTCCTTGTGGGTGACAATTTGAGGATTGAAATAGTGCAAATATTAAACCACTACCAGTTGCACACTTTCAAGGATGATTCTATCATTGTCTACAAAACCTAACATTAACAACATACAAAGGCTCAAGCTCATAAATATTGCGTTGTTTTAGAATACATTGTGACTTCTCAAAACCCCATGAATGAATGCTTATTTGATACAAACAACTAAAAAACATATTTAAGGTTTAGAATAAGTCATATGACTTACTTCTATTTTCACTAGTAGAATATATGCAATTCCGAGGAGATTCCATAGTGCACATTTGCACTTTGAGATTAACTTAAACTTTAGCCTATGGTTCCATAGAAGATGACAATCAAAAACGAAAACCTTTCAATATCTCTTCTCAAAAAGCCCGAAATTTGCGGTAGGTAGTAAAGCTAAAGGAGATTAGTTAGGATTTTTGTGATAGCTTGTTTTAGCCAATAGGAAATGAATATAAAATCCCTGCTATGGAGGGTTCTTCAACCTTCATATCAGTTACAAACTAGAACAAGCAGAGACAACGGACACATCAGTGTAACACTTGTGAATCAGCTCATGGAGAGGAAGGTAAAGAGAAAATAGATACACCGATTAAGAAGCTCAGACTAAGGAGACACAAATCATAAACCTTTAAACTTGAACCTAACACAGCTAACACCAAACACAGCAAGTTCTGCATCCTCTGGATCCTCACAAGAGGCACATGCCCTCTCATCTTGCCCACATCATGAGGTGAGAAAAAAGAAACCATTGGCCATCGAACACACCCATAGGATGAAAGTGCACCCCCAAAATGTTATGTTTAAACTCGAAAAAACTTAACGAAAATACAATCAAAATTTCTGCACACAATCACCAACAACTAATTTCCTCCTTCACTCATGATAGTAACTTCACTTCCCAACCACATTAATAAAGTTGTGGCTCGAACTAGCAAGGGAATGCCAAGTGACCTTAGGCGTCTAAGCATTCAGAAACCCATTAAATGTTGTCCAATAGATTTTGGATGGCCAATTTAGTGAAATTAAAGGATTGTTTAGTTTGTTTTGAGTTTTCTGTTTTGAATTTTCATTTTTTATTTTTTGGTTTTCAGTTTTGTAAAAATAAAAAATGTTTTTGGTTTTACAATTTGAAAAATTATTTTGTGAAAATAAACTATTTTATAATTTGTAATTAATAATTTATAATTAATAATTAATACCTTTTACTTTTAAATTTATAACAAAAAAATATTATAATTTATAATAATAATAATAATATAATTTATAATTTATAAGACCTTGACCGTTTTCATTTTGAGAATTTTCACTGAAAACACAGAAAATATTAGGCAGTGTTTGATTTGCACTGTTTTTTGTTTTCTATTTTGCAGAAAACAAAAAATACGTCTAGTTTGAATTTTCTGTTTTCTCAAAATAGAAAACATTTTTTAGTTCAAAATCTTCAAAATGCAGAAAACGACAAAAAAGTGTTTTCTGTGTTTTGGACAGAAACTCTCAAAACATCCAAAACATGGAAAAAAACTCAATGCTCAACAAATTATAAATTATAAATTACAAATTATAAATTATAAACCAAACACGTTTTCTGTTTTTACTGAAAATTCAAAACTAAAAACTAAAAACTCAAAACTGAAAACTGAAAACAAAAAACAAAAAATAAACAAACCAAACGGCACCTTAACTTTTTCTTGTTTTTGTATTTTGAAGATTTTATATAAAAAAACTATTTTCTGTTTCGAGAAAACAAAAAATAAAAAATTCAAACAAAACGCGTTTTCTGTTTTCTTAAAAACAGAAAACAGAAAACGGAAAACAGAAAACGTTGCAAACCAAATAGAGCCTAAGGCTCTTAATATTCCCCATAACAACATTATTTATCTTTTGTTAGCTGAACGAGTAATCATACCATCAAGCACCAAAGAACTCTCAAATAAAGGGTGGGAAACATGACAGAATGAAAGAATACATGGATCGTTAAAGTATTGATTGCATGAGAAAGGATGCACGTTAGAAATCAACTACCAAGCTACGAAGACAAGATGAAGCAGTTGTGCAACCACACAATGACACCCAATTAAACATAGTATACAGCAACTGTGACACAAATATCCGCCACATGCCATCTAATTCCAATGATTAAACAGCTTAACAGTCACAAAGAAAAAGTAACATAATCTCACAATTGTAAATCACACACTTCATAATAGAATCTCACAACTTTAATAGCATTAGTATCACAAAGCTGCAAGAAAAGCAATATGGGTGTACAATCTAGTACAAGAACAAACAGTACCTTGCATTGAAGTTTAGTAATTGTAGATCTCAATAAAGTATCCCCCACTATTTGTCTCAATTTTTTCACAAAATCTCCCCTACTCATCCTCTTCATCTGCGCAGAAAAGCGAAGATGCAAAAGTAGAAGTTGGAAGGAAAAGTAGCAATAAGTATTGAAAGTTCAATGAAATGAAAAGCATAGGCAATCATTGATTCAAGCAGGTAACTAAATATACATACCCGGAATAGATCATAATTCCAAGTCACGAGATTCATATCAGCCGGAGAAACTTTATCTGATATTGCAGAAAACAGCATAGGAAACGGCATCCAGGGGGATTTAGGAGTCTTAGGAGAGCTCAAACTCAGACTAGAGGCTCTTTCCTTCGATCCAGCAGATGTTAAATTTGAACTGAAATCACTTCCCTGGAGATTATAAGCAGAATGAATAACCATGCATCTGCAACAAGCTTTACAATTATAGAAGCTCCATCTTAATCACCATAAACAAATAGTGGGATATTCAAATGATTGAAGCCAGCAACCAGAGAGAAATTAACTAAATCAGAATGATGGCATATGCTCTGATTAGTTTATAATCCCAAATGGTCAGCTGCCTATATACTCTTCAGGAAACAAGAAACTGTCACCCATGACATTTCTATTCTTTTCCTATTTCTCCAGCAGAAAGGAGCGGGAGGAATATAAAAAACTAGACCCCTATTCTAACTGAAGCAACAAATGCATGGCCAAGCTCTGGCAATCAATTCTAGCTTTTTAGCAGATAATTCTACGTGACCAGTTATGATACAACAGAAATGCTATAAACAATAATGGTTGTTTTAAAAACAAAGTTCATGTCCCCCAATCGAGATGCAGACAGTTTGCACCATGAAATTAAAAACACATCAGTGTAAAAAATTTTGACGTTCATTTGGAGGTTCTTCAGCTATTTTTTACAGTGTACATGAATGCTTTACTCCAATCATAATAATAGATGGAATCAAGGTATATAAGCGAAGAATTAACATTAACAAAGTGTCTCCGTAGTTGAAATGAATGGAAAAACCCCTTAACCTCAAAGTGAAGCTAGACACTTTATTTATATGATGAGTACAAGATAAACAAGTTAAAGCTAGCCCAACAACCTAACCCAACATAATAAAGCACTACAAAGCCTAATACTCATAATACTCCTCCTCAAGTTGGAACATAGATATTCATACCCAACTTGTTACAAATATATTCAACCCGATTCCCGGTAAGAGGCTTAATTAGAATATCACCACGTTGCACACGTCTTCACATGGTTCAATAAAATATTACTATTCTGCAACTTTTTCCTCACAAACTGACAATCAGCCTCGATATGTTTTATTCTCTCATGAAATATCGGATTGGAAGCAATGTGGATAGCAGACTGATTATCACAGCACAATTGAGCGGACTTTGGGGCGGGATATTTTAGCTCATTAAGTAACTGAAAAAGATAGGTGACATCATTAGTCAAATGGGCTAAAGCACGACTGTCAGATTAGCACTGGATCTAGCGACAACAGATTATTTCTTGCTCTTCCATGAAATTAGGTTGTCACCAACAAAAATACAATAGCCACTAGTGATTTTTTTTATCATAGGGTAAGCGAGCCCAATCCGTATCAGAAAAACCTTTAATATTCCTATGCCATGATCACTGTAGAGCAACCCTCGACTAGGATGTCCCTTAATAGTTGATATACCAGAGAATATCCATAGCTTCTTTTCAATGAGGGATTCGGGGATTTGACATAAATTGACTGATTACACTGACAGAGAAAGTAATATCGGGATGAGTGATGGCAAGATAGTTGAGCTTGCCAACCAAATGTGTGTACTTATCTGGATCATCTAGCGCAGCGTCCTCTTTAAGCAAAAGTCACACCATGGGAAGGATCGGAGTGTCACTTGGCTTGGCACCAAGCATGTCAATATCTCCCAGTAAGTTCAAGGCATACTTGCGTTAGGATAAGAAAATCTCACACTTACAACAAGACACCTCAATTACTAAGAAATACCTCAAAGACCCAAGATATTTGGTCTGGAAATGACTCTGAAGGAAAGTCTTCAAGGAAGCAATCTCTCTGCTATCATTGTCGGTGATAACAATATCATCAACATACACCACAAAGAAAAAACAACCTTCACTAGAATACCGATAGAAAACTGAATGGTCTTTAGCTGGCTGCTGACCATCATAAACCAAATTCCAGAACCACATAACTAAACCGTCCAAACCATGAGCGAGGAGACTGCCGAAACCCATATAAGGACTTCTTCAGACGGCATATATGCCCACACACCCCTTGAGCAACAAATCCACGAGGTTGCTCCACATACACCTCCTCAGTCAGATCACCATGAAAAAAAGCATTCTTCACATCCAACTGATGCAAAGGTCAATGATAGGAAGCGGCTAAGAAGATCAAGAGGCGAACAAAAGGCATCTTAGCCACAGGGGAGAAGGTATCAGTGTAATCAATATCATAGACCTGAGCATATTCCTTAGCCGCGAGGCGGGCCTTGAGATGAGCAACAGAACCATTCGAATTCACCTTCACAGCAAAGACCAACTTACACAGAATAGCTGCAAGAGTCTACATCTCTTCAGACATGGCCTGCTTCCACCTCGGGGAAGAGAGAGCCTCAGACAATGTCTGAGGATGAGGAACAGTAACAGAGTCCAAAGCAGAGACGAAGGCCTGCAAGGAAGACGACACCCCAACATAGGATATATGAGGAGAAAGAGAATATATAGCACAACTCCGCTTACCCTTCCGCAGGGTAATTAGGACATCCAGATCTGATGAAGGAACCGGCTAGAAGGAATCCAAGGACGAGGACATGATGTCAGCAGGGGCCGGCACAGGAGCAGCTACGGGAGGAAAATCCAACCTAAGTGGGAGTAAGTCAGAACCAAAGGATATGACGCGATAGGGACCACGAGTATACACATGACAAATAGAGGGTGGAGGAGAGGGAGGC
>JAOWBR010111007.1:0-12876 GCA_028571145.1 Dionaea muscipula
GCATGTGGGATAGCTAGTACTATCCCACATGCCAATACTGAAATCAAACAGGCCCTAAGCATATTGAGATTAACAATCATTTTATTAGAGAAAAGCTAGAGAGTGGGGATATTAATTTGCATCATGTGAGAACGAGTGAGCAGTTTGGAAATATCCTCACTAAGCCTCTTGCGTGGAGTCATGCTGAATTTATTTGTAACAAATTAAGCATGATTAATATCTATATTCAAATTTGAGGGGGAGTATAATGAGTTACTTGGGTTTGTTTTGTGTTAGGACAGGTACATTGCATGTGGCCCGTAATGCATTTATAAATAATGGGGGCAAACCCTTCAAGGGTTTGTGGCTTCTTATTTTTCTATCACATATGACATATCTTCATAGTTCAGGTACTATGAAACTAGTTTAATTAAATTAAATTTTTTTTTATCATACATCCACAAAACTCTCAAGATTTTTTGGAATGAAATCTCTTGGAGGAGCAATTTTAGGCCCAAACAATCAGATTGAGAGATGGAAAGGAAACTTCGATATGGTAAGCAAGCATGCATTATTAGAAAGAAGAGAACACAGGAGAGGAGGTGGGTTGTAATATCATTATTGCTGGAAAAACATGAACGATATGATTAAACTAATATTAAACTAAGATCAACATATTGGAACTCACAGACTTGGCCACATAGATGCATGAAGCATCAAATGCAGATTTGAAGGAAAGACCAGTGAAAGACAGCAAACATAAGGGACTAAAAGCATAATTATCATACTTGGTATTTCTACATGTTGCTCCAAAAGAGCAGAGTGAAAAGGCTTCAATTTTGAAAGAAAAAAGGGTCATCCTCATTTTCCACTCTGGCACTTAACATCTTTCAGTGCAGCTTTAGCTGAGAGGAGAGAATAAGTGTGAATTGTGAAGTGATGGAAGAGGTGCATCTAGAAAGAGCTAAAGAATGACAAAGAAGTAGTTTTAGGAAAGGCATGACCTTTACTACCACGAGTTCATGGAGAGCATGACCAATGACGGGTTAGAATGACCCCCACAAATCCATGTAGCGAACTCCACTTAGCTAGAAAAAGGCTTCAAATTGGCTTGGTTTGGCTTAGATGGATATTATGAAATATGCGAATTTGCCTTAGATTGTAGCACAAAATTTAATCCTCGGTTTCTACAGATTTCCTAAACTTTACTATTTGATTTGGACAGTTTTCTGTTTTCTGTGTTTTCTGTTTTGCAGAAAACAGAAAATGTGTCTAGTTTGAATTTTCTGCTTTCTCAAAACAAAAAAAAGTTTTCAATTCAAAATCTTCAAAATGCAGAAAACGAAGAAAAGCTATTTTTTGTGTTTTCAACAGAAATTCTCAAAACACCTAAAATAAAGAAAACGTTCAAACCCTGATAAATTATAAATTATAAATCGCAAAATATAAATTATAAACCAAACAAGTTTTCTGTTTTCTGTTTTACTCAAAACTGAAAACTGAAAACTGAAAATTGAAAACTGAAAACTGACAAACCAAACATTTCTTCTTCATGACATAAATCAGGGTAGAACTACTTGTACTTTAGCGAATAACAACAATATAAATTCTACACAGATCATCGATAGCTGAAAAATCCTATTACATAACCATCAATATACTAGCATTAGGCTTAAGAAATATGAACCAGCAAAATAAGTAGCAAGATTATAATTCTATTTTTTTTCCAAATGGTCATATACATAAGCAGTCATGCAGTCATGACATAAGCAGGAGTGAGGAAAGACCTTTTCAATTAGATCAAGAACATCTTGGTTATCAATGAAATCTATGTAACTCCAATCAATTTCTTCTCTTGTGTATTCTTCTTGCTCCATTTTAAAGACATGCTGTAAAGTAAAGAAGGGGAAACTATAATAGCATTAGACCCAGCCAAAAAAGAACTATAGGAGAATCAGAATTATCTCTTCAAATTTACGCCCCATCATAATGTAAAGCACGTTGAAGAATATACCTGATTGAAATGCTGCTGCAGCTTCTCGTTGGTTAAGTTGATACAGAACTGCTCAAAGCTGCAAGGTATTTATAAGTCTTCTGTTATGAACAATCAAATTAAACTTCATATTGATTTTTGAACTTTTGTATTCGAGCAAATAGTATTCTATTTAATCCCATATTGATCGTCAGGAACAATGCTAGGGATCCCACTTTGGAATCCCGCATGGGACCCCACAGGCAGAGGATGGCCAACAAAAAAAGATTAAACACTGTGAGAGGGGCGAGATCCCACGCGGTCCCCCAATCAAAATTCCAATCGTCAGCCCTCCTCTAATCAGATGCCATCACTCAAAACTCGCACAAAGAGAGAAGCAAGTTTAATTTCAAAACAAGCCATCATGGAAAATTTTATGAGAAGTAATAGACCATTATGCTATCCATTGTTACCTTCACCTAGGTCTAAGATGCATGCACCTCAAGAATTTGGAAACAGAAGAGTTTTCTCTGTGTCTCCAGTTTTTTGTCTATCTATATTTCGCTCCATGAATGCCACTACATCTTATATCAGCTGCCAACGAGCAGAGGTGGTCATTGGATATGGGCCAAAATAAATATAAGTGTTGAGAGGAATTTGACAATAATGAGAAGTCTTAACCTCTAAGAGAGGTCATAAAGGATAGAGTTTACAAAAGATAAAATATAGAAAAGATAGATTCTAAAAGATAGAGTTAAAAATCCTAAATAACTCGCAACACTCCCCCTCAACCGGAGCATAGATATTAATCATGTCCAACTTGTTACACAGATGAACTCAACCCGATTCCTTGCAAGAGGCTTAGTGAGGTTGCTCACTTGTCTTCACATGATTTAAGCTAATAACTCTACTATTCAGCTTTTCTCTAACAAAATGACAATCAACCTCAATATGCTTATTTCGTTCATGAAAGATTGGGTTTGACGCGATGTGAATGACCGACTGATTGTCGCATCACAATTGAGTAGGCTGAGAAATGGGATAAAACAACTCCTCAAATAATTAATGGGCATAGGCAACATCACTCATCAAATGTAAGAGAGCACGGTACTCAGATTCAATACTGGATCTAGCAACAACTGACTACTTCTTACTCTTCCACGAAACAAAATTTCCACTAACAAATACACAATAACCTGTATTGAATCTACGATAAAAGGGAAATCAACCCAATCGACATCAGAAAATCCCTCTATGCGTTAATGACCATGATCACCCGAGCCCTTATGTTTCGCATAAGTGTCCCTAAGGTGTTATTCTCCTGATTGTGACGATTTTGTGTGTGTTGCATTTGATGAGTCTACGCCTTTCTTTTCTACCACGTTCGTATCCCCATATTCTCTTGATGGTCCTTATCAGTACGTATTTGTGGGTGATGGTACATCGGTCTATGAACTTGTTTCGCGTCAATCTGTGTTCCCTACTCTACCTCCACCATCACCTTCTTCGTCTCCTCCACCTCCTATCCATTGAATCTATGTTCATCGCCCCCGTCGAGTCATTACCCCCGATTCTGATTTACCTTTAGCCCAAGTGGATTCCCCTCTCATAGATGCTCTGGTTCCCCATCATCAAATTCCTCTTCGGCTACTCCATCATCATATTTGGACATTCATGTTGCATTGCAAAAGGGTCAGTGGCAGTGTGCTACTCATCCTCTTTCTACTCGTATATCGTATGCTAATATTTCTTCTTCCTTGCAGGCCTTTATATCCGCTTTGGACTGTTACTGTTCCTCGCTCTTTATCTGAGACTCTCTCTTCCCGTGGGTGGAAGCAGACAATGGATGAGGAGCTGGCGGCCCTTTTGGCCAATCACACCTAGGATCTTGTTCCCTTGCCCCTCTAGCAAGAAGGTTATTGGGTGTAAATGGGTGTTTGTGGTAAAGGTGAACCCGGAAGGTTTTGTTGCTCATCTCAAGGCCCGTTTGGTGGCTAAAGGGTATGCCCAGGTTTATGGTATTGACTACACCGATACATTTTCTCTTGTGGCTAAGATGTCCCTTTATTCGTCTTTAGATTTCTCTCGCGACCTCGTATTATTGGCCTTTACATCAGGTGGACGTGAAGAATATTTTCCTTCATGGAGATCTGATTGAGGTGTACTTGGAGCAACCTTCGAGGTTCATTGCTCGAGAGGAGTGTGGATGTGTATGTCGTTTGAAGAAGGCTTTGTATGAGCTAAAGCAATCTCCCAGATTTTGGTTTGGGAGGTTTAGTATTGTGGTTCTGGACTTCGGTCTAAGGAGATCAGTAAAAGATCATTCAATGTTCTATCGGCATTCTAGTGATGGACGCATTCTTCTTGTGGTATATGTTGATGATATTATTGTCACTGGTAGTGAGAGCGACAGCAAAGACCATTCACTGGTAGTGACAACAAAAGGATTGCTTCCCTAAAGACTTTTCTTCAGAGTCATTTCCAGACCAAAGACCTGAGATCGTTAAAATATTTTTTAGGGATTGAGGTCTCTCGCTGCAAGTGTGGGATCTTCTTATCACAATATAAGTATGCCCTGGACCTACTGTAGGATACTCATATGCTTGGTGCTCAACCAAGTGACACTCTGATGCTCCCTAGGGTGAAATTTTTGCCTACGGATGCTGATGTGTTTGATAATCCGATAAGTACAGGCGATTGGTGAGGAAGTTAAATTATCTCATTATCACTCGTCCCGATATTGTTTTCTCAGTCAGTGTTGTTAGTCAGCTTATGTTTGATCTGTGAGTTCCTCAGTCGAAAGCAATTGTGCATATTCTCAAGTACATCAAGGGACATCCTAGTTATTGAAGTAAGAAGAATGCAGAAGACTTTATTATTCTCATATTACTGCTAAACTATACAAGAGACCATTCTTTTATAGAGGAAGGAGGTACCCACAAAGGATAGGAATAACTAATATATCTTGAATATAACATAAAGATATAAAGAAGATATACTCAAGATATATATTAAAAATATACTAACACCCTCCTCAAACTCAAGATGTGAGAGGAAGCCAACTTGAGTTTGTAAACCAAGCCATAAGAATTTAGATATAATATCAATGTCGATGACGAACCGATGATGATGGCGACGATGAAACCGATGCAGGAACCAGAACAAAACCCGCAACAAAAGCCGATACTAATGTCGATTCCAATGACAACAGTAATAACGGTATCAATGATGTTGACCCTATCTTTTCATCATTTCATTTTGAAGCAGCAAAAACACCCTCCTCCATTCGCTTTTCTTTTCCCTCTCATTCACTGACCGGCATGGACTAGGCTTTCAGGCATCGGTGAAGAGGTTGACCTCGCTGTAGAGAGAGTCGCTATTCACCGACATTCGAGGCGACATAATCGAGATGGAGTTAGAGAGTGCACTCATACCATGTTAAAATAAAAAGAATGCGGAATACTTTTTATTATTCTCAGATTACTGCTAAACTATACAAGAGACCATTCTTTTATAGGGGAAGGAGGTACCCATAAAAGATAGGAATAACTAATATATGATAACTAATATATCTTGAGTATAACATAAAGATATAAGGAAGATATACTCAATATATATGCTAAAGACATACTAAAGATATAATAACACTAGTCAAGGGTTACTTTATGTGTGTTTTGGCCTACCCATATGGGATGTGCATGGTTATTATGTACTTTGTTTCATATCTTATGTTATGATTGCTGTTGTGGAGGGCCTGAGGCCAATTTTGATTTTTGTTGACAGTCTAAAGCCGATTTTGATTGTATCCTACCATATGGAATGTGCATGGAAGTAGGTTTTAGTCCCAATTTTAGGGGAGTTCTTGTCAAAAAAAATTCGGTTTGGATAGGAATTTGCTAGGTACTTAGTATTGGCAGGGCTACCTTGTTGGCACCTTTGCCTTGGCGTGGGTTTCTCCTAGGTAACTTGTATAAAGAGGGTGTGCTATATTGACACCTTTTCCTTGTGTTTAAGAAGAATTTCCTAAGTTTATCTATCTGTTTACCTAGGGTATTCCCCTTGTAGCATTGTACCCCTGAGGTTTTTATTAATGAATTACTTACCAAAAGAAAGGGCTATTTTACAGTAATCATGGTTACAAGCGTATTGAGGACTTTTTGATACAGATTGAGCCGGTTTACTATTTGATCGAAAGTCCACTACTAGGTATTATGTCTTTGTTGATGGAAATTTGGTGTCGTGGAAGAGCAAAAAGCAATATGTTGTTATCAGATAGTGTCGAGTCTGAATATTGTCTTAGCCCATTTGACTAGTAATGTTGCCTATCTTCATTAGTTGCTTGATGAGTTTAAGTATCATGCCCCTAGGCCTACTCAGTTGTGGTGTGATAATCGATTTGTTATTCACATTGCATCCAGCCCGATCTTTCATGAGCAAACCAAGCATATCGAGGTAGATTGTCACTTTATGAGAGAGAAGCTGCAGAATGGTAGTTGAATCATGTGAAGATGAGCGAGCAGCTTGGTGATATCCTCACTAAACCACTTTTTGGGAATAAGATTGAGTATATTTGTAACAAGTTGGACATGATTAACATCTATACTCTAGGTTGAAGGGGAGTGTTGTAAGTGTTGGGCTTGTTGTCGGTTGTGAGAGTTGAGCCTGTTTTGTGTTGATATGTAATAGTCCATTATCAACATTATAAATATATTACTCAACCTCATTTAGAAGCTAAGACTTTCCCCTAAATTCTTGTAGCAAACACTTTCTAAAGTTTCCCTGAGCTTCAAACTTGTCATTGACATTGCTTGTGTCATCTCCAGAATAATTCGATAGTAACGTACATGATAACACCTGATTTTGTATGAGCTAGTTAGTTCATCCATAACTAGAACAAATAAATACGGATAAGTTGATTCTTGGTGCAAGCCAACCCTTATTAGGAAAGCTTCAATTTGCCCCCCATGTGTTCGTCACGGAAGTAACAGTTCCCTCATAGATGCCATGTACAACCTCAATATTGAAACTCTTTTCTTCTTCATAATTCACACGGAACATTGCAACTGAGTAAGGACATTATAATCAATAAACACCATTTGCAAATCATTTTTGTTTTTTGCTCTTTTAATCACTCCACCACACTCAAAAGCTAAATAGCTAGCCTGGCCAACCTTGAGTCGGTCCAGTGGTAAGACGTGCAAACTCCAACCGTGAAGTAGTGGGTTTGAGTCACGCCAATGGAAGTGGGTGAAATCATAACGAGCAATGCCAACAGAAATCATGTGATCAAAAGAAATAAAATAGCTACCATTTTTATCTTTTAGGCATAAACTAAATTGATTCTCCAAAACATTATTAACCTTCCCACCTCTTAAACTTTCTTCCACAACCTCATAATGTGGTTCTCTCCCTATATTTTGAGCCGTTTGTATGTCCCCTTATTTTTGTGAATGTGAAGAAACATGCTCTTCCTTAATACTTCAGCATCTTTTTCCTACTCGTTAAATAACTTCGTCAACAAAGTAATTCCTTCGTGTCCCATGCATTTCCACATTTAGACTAGGATTTCATGTATCGTAGGGTTTTCTCACTTATCATCGTTTCTTAAGCTTTTTTAGCTTCCTTATGGTTAAAGTATAAAATCAGTTCTTGGGGCTTGTACCCCTTTGTGTTTGTGTTGTTCAGCGCATTGTGGGGTTAAAGTATAAAACCAGTTGCATGAGGGGAGTGTTATCATATGAAATTATTTTCCTATTTCATAGGCTTCGTACCTAAGCTTTTAGTAGAGTAAGTTCCCTAATGTGTGTTCAGTGGATAATGTTTAAATATAAAACTATTTTCTAGACCTCTTATCATAAGTTTGAACTTGTGATAGAGTTGGTTCCTTCACACAATATCAAAACTAGTTTAACCAAGTGGTGATAGGTTCGAATCTTGTTACCCCTAACTATCTTGTTTGTTGTTTGTTTGGACCTGTGTATAGTCCACGTTTGTCCAATGAGCATTTACATGATGGGGCATGTTAAATATAAAACTATTTTCTAAGTCTCTTACCAAAGGCTTGAGCTTGTGGTAGACTTGGTTCCTTCACAGTTAAAAATATCACTTTATGGGCCCGAAATAGATTCTAGTAGATACTTTCTACGGTTGAATTTTTCTTTCACTTGTGAGCATGTCACTTGCTTTACCACTTCTAAGGCTACCTCAGAGTGAACTCATCTAAACGCTAATGACGATTCTCTTTTCAGCAAAAGTAAGAAAAATAAAGATTCCACTTATCAGTAGAAGGTAAGATATTTTTTAGTACAAGAAATCACCGCTAACTTTTTCGAGGAAAGTAATACCTAGAATCGGCTGCGTTTGCTTTGACTTGTTTTCTGTTTTCTATTCTGTTTTGCAGAAAATAAAAAACACGTTTGGTTTGATTTTTTGTTTTCTGTTTTCTAAAAACAGAAAACAGTTTTTAGTTCAAAATTTTCAAAATACAGAAAACGACAAAAATGTGTTTTCTGTGTTTTCGACAGAAATTCTCAAAACATCCAAAACATGGAAAAACTCAAGGCCCGGCAAATTATAAATTATAAACCAAACACGTTTTCTATTTTCTGTTTTTACTGAAAACTAAAAATTGAAAACTCAAAACTGAAAACTCAAAACTAAAAACAAAAAACAGATAAACCAAACAACCCCATAAATTTTGAACATCATATTCAATGTCTTAGAAGTGATGGCGAAGTTTAGAGAGTAGAGGACATACCTACATTTCGTCTTCATCGATCTTGAGACGGTATATGATAGGGGGTCGCGAGAAGTGGTGTAGTGGGTGTTACAAAAGAAGGGGTGAGTAAAAAATATATTGATATCATTAAGGACATGTAGGCAGGGACGACGACATGTGTTAGAACGGCAGGAGGGTTCTCTCACGACTTTCTGGTTATCGTTGGTGTGCATCAAGGGTCAGCATTGAGTCCATAGTTGTTTGTAGCAATGTTAGACGAGCTTACGAGGGACGTGGATGAGAATGTCCCCTGGTGAATGCTTTTTGCGGATGATATTGTTTTGATGGATAAGACTAGAGAAAGTGTAGAGAATACGTTGAGAAAGTGGACGACATCACTTGAGGCTAAGAGATTACGGATTAGTAGGAGTAAGACATAGTATATATGGTGCGCATTTAAGAGAGAGGAGGGAGATGCTCCCTCAATTATGGTGGATAGATGGAGTGTCCATAGGACTAATAAGTTTAAGTACTTAGGATTGATTATACAAGACAATGGAGAGATCGACGAGGACGTAACACATAGGATAAACGCAGGTTGGTAAGGGTGGAGTATGATAGGCGAATACCTTTGAAGTTAAAGGGTGAATTTTATTGAATGGGCGATTCGACCAATTTTCCTGTGCGAAACAGAATGTTGGCCGATCAAGAAGAGTCATGCACAGAGGGTGGCAGTGACAGAGATACGTATGTTAAGATGGATGTGTGGAGTTACTCACAGAAAGAGAATGAGGAATGAGGAAATACGTTGGGGTGTTATCAATAGTTGATAAGATGAGGGAGGGACGCCTACGTTGGACAGGCCACATTTGGAGGAGACCGATGGATGCACCGGTTAGACGAGTGGAGTCCTTGGTATTAGGAGGTACGAGAAACCGAGGGCGTCCAAAGATGACTTGGGGTGAAGTGTTTTGTAAGGATCTAGCCATGTTGCGACTCATCATAGAGGATGTTATGCATCGGGCAGGGTGGAAGAGCCAGATTACTACGATTGACCCTACGTAGTGGACAGTAGGCGTGTTAGTGATGTTTATACGTCAGTCGGATTACTTTATTGTTAAGGTTTGACAGTGACTTGTGGTAGCTTTAGTTTTACCGTACTCTATCGTTCACTGTTTTTCATTTGCATGAGTTGCATTTTTGTTTCTATGACTTCTGCTACTGTCTTATGTTCTTTGAGTTTTATATGTGTGAGAGTGCAATTACAGTACGCCTTTGTGATGTGTGCGCCAGTGTATTGGGGCCCATACATTGCCGCCATTGTTTTATTTTTACTCTACCCTAATCTTTCTGGTTAACTTAGAGCAATGCGTGTTAGGTAGCCGACAGCCAGCGTATTATATTTGTCGGATCTCACGTTCACGTTATATTTGGACATGTGCGACCGACCACACCTACTGGGAATAGGTGATGATGATGATGATGATGATGATGATGATGATATTCAATGTCTTAGAACTCAAAGAATGGGTAGACAAAAGGAAACAAATAATGTACTTTTTCAATAAAGTATTATGCTTGAAGAACCCTTTATTCCTCCACAAGCAAAACAGTTCTGATGTCACAACAGCAAAAGTGTAGTGCTTAAATGCTTAAACTTGTCACTAGCAGAGGCTCTTAAGCTTGCATTCAACTTCTTAAAATATCCAAAAGGATGCACCAGATAAGCAAAAAAAAAAAAGGAAACAAATAACGTACTTTTGAATAAAACTATTGTCCATAAAAGGCTCTTTCTACCTCCAGGAGTAAAACATTTCAGATATGAAAAAAGCAAAAGCATACCGGTTAAGCACCTGTTCGTCTTGAAACTCTCAAAGCCATAAATATCCAAAACCCCAATCAGAAACTTTGAATCAAGATCTTGTCCAATCGAGCTGTTTATCTTGTCAACAAGCCTACGTGAAGTAGGTAACAAATTATTAACCAAAAAGTTGAAATAAAATGCAACAAGATAACCTGCACTGAAACTTAAAAGTATACAGCTGTAAAAGTCATCTCATATGCTGATTTTTCTAGATTATACAACATATTGTTCAGCATCCTCCACTAGGTTTCATATTTTTATGCATGTTTAATCATTTAACGAGTATCATGCCATCCATAGCAGAAGAAAAGTAAGTCACTTCCCATAGGTTAAGAACAATTGTACCTTTTACCCCTACTTGGCATGGACAAAGATTTCCAAACCAGAATATGTTTGGAATTGACGTCAAATTATCAATAAAATATATCAAAATGATCATTGGAGACTAAAAATACAAAGAGGTTTTCCTTTTGAAAGGAATATTGACTCAATAACTGTTCACGGAACTCTACTGTAGATATCCTCGGAGACATGGTCTTAAAAAAGAAAGTTACATCAATTGACCTGAGCCAACTAGCATAGAGAACATCTTTCAGTAAACTCTACTTGAAAAAGAAAACTCACGTACAACCATTTAAAAACACGAGATCAAAGGTAAAAGGACCAACTACAGAAGCAAAAGTGAGAATAATTACTACCAAAGCATCATTAGAAAACCTCACTTCTCAAGACAAGGAATACTAGGTTTAGCAATGGTGCTAACATGATTTAGAGTAAAAGGGTCCAGCTTATAAACTTAATTAGCTTAGCATGAGTTTTAGGTTAAGGACAAAACATCATCTTTGATAATCACATGGAAGGGGTACAAAAACATTGGAAGCTTAATCGCATAAGTTCAGGCAGCAATATGCAAGGAATGCAGATCACTCCCTCTTAATGTCTAGTAAAAAGGAAAAAAAATGAACCAAAAAATATTTGATAATCAAATACCAATCGAACAATCGAGAATAGACAATTTTGGCCAAAGCATCTCTACTGACGGCAGCAGCATCAGGATCAAGACATTTCGTTATGGACTCATCTCGAGTTACAATCACACGTTTGCAGAGTGAATCTTCTAGAGCATTCTCATCACACCTAACAAAGCAGATCAAAACATGTCTCCTCATTCATTAAACAGTTAATGTGAACATCTGGCGAACATAAGTGCAACAACTCACATGAAAAGTTCAGCTGCTGTTGTCAGATGAGACCGAGATTCACCATCCTTGGGTTCAGATGAATCAGTTTCATTTCCCTTCACAAACTCAATATTGCCTAAGTGGAGAATCGCAGCCACAACACGAAAAATTGCATCCTGAGAACAAAAAGGTAAATCAACTTTCCATCATAAGAATACACAATAATATGTCCACATGCTCTATACCGAAATTACCTGCTCGTCTGGCCCAATTCCAACAATCCCCATTGCTCTCCTAGTTGCTATGTACTCCTCAGCGTCATCTATACCATCAAGCTTACAGCAGTTTGATTGATTTAGATAATGGAATCTCCTTGGATTCCCCAATTTAAATCTTTCAACATCCTAAAGCAAGCACAAAACTAGAAGATCAGAGATCCAGGGGATGGAGTTTGAAAAAATAAGTACATACTTCATGTAATGGACATTATTTTAAGCTTGTGAGTCACATCCCTACCTGATTATGAAACCCTACAGGGGACACACTATTTTCTTGATAGAAAATCTTAAGCGGATGCAATGCCTATTTAAACCGTTTGCTATTTGCTGAAGTTCTTTTCCTTTTTTTCCCCTTCTTTACTAATCAGTAATCACAACGTTGATCCACAGTGCCCGATTCACAAATTTCAACACTCAGCATAGAAGTTCTTTACTTGTAATGTTAGGATAATGATATCATGATAATATGGCGAACAATAATAACGAAGAAGGTAATGTTTCGACTAGAGTATTGTGTGAAGATAGTGTTTGTTTCAGCATTCCAACTCCTGATTTAGTCTTTGCTGCAGCATAATCTGGATGCAATAGTATATCAGACTATTATCTAAACTCGTATAAAGCTGCAGCCTGCAGATAACTTACCTCCAGAGGCGCCGCGCAAAGCATGTAAAAACAATGATAATTTCTTTCAGGATCAGATACTTGGCAAACACGTGAACGTTCCAGTAAGTAAGTCCTGATTGCAGCTCCAGAAATCCTCCCATTTCGATCAAACTGTAGCTCCACAAACTTACCGAATCGACTGATCAAGTTGAAAGCAGGTCATCAAAACCACATTAACAAAGACCAATTACGGAGTAGAGCAAAGAAAAATCTACAAACAT
>JAOWBR010111007.1:12886-44999 GCA_028571145.1 Dionaea muscipula
ATAGTTTTCAGACCTTGAGTTATTATTTCTCACTGTCTTAGCATTACCAAAGGCTTCTAGAACAGGATTGGACTGCCAAAACCCAAAAAAAAAAAAAAAGATTTCATGAATGAAGTTAGTGCTATTTGGTTTTTCAGAGATGCATTTGAACCAAATGCAACAAGGTAATAAAATTTGAAGCTTACAAATGAGTATCATAAACATACCCAAAGCTTTGTAAGCTAGACAGTAGACATTAAAAGGTGACTCTCAGCTCTCTACCATAAACATACCTCAAGGACTTGCTGCTCCACACTCCGTCCTTCAGAAGCAGCTCTTCCACCCATAAATGCAAGATAACGCATAAGCATCTTTGTGCTCTCAGTTTTACCAGCTCCACTTTCTCCACTTACTAAAATTGATTGACTTATTCCCTCATTTATCATCTGTCTGCATTAAAGTATGAGGGGCAGTACATCCTATATATTTCACCAAATTTTGAGCAAAAAGGGAGCAAAATACCTATATGCAGCATCTGCAATTGCAAAAGGATGAGGTCTCAGCTCACCTAGAGCTGCTCCCTTGTATTCCTCCATCACACTGAGGTCGTATAAATGAGGTAACTTTTTGAAAGGGTTGACAGCAATGAGTATATTTCCTGTGTAAGTCTGGTTAAAGAAAATATGGTGTACATCAGTTTTCTCTGGAGAATCCGGTGTTCCTTCAAGTTTCTGCTATAAACAGATTTTTAAAAAAATTTACAAACTATACCTGCGTTCATTTTTCACTTAGTTGGAGACAAGCAAGCTATTGTCATGGGGATAGCGGCATAGCCCTTGAATATGGATCAGGGACTTCACCTATTTTTAGCTCTGTCCTCCTACCTCTTCAAATAGTATTTAGTTCCCTCCTCGATGTCCCAACCCAGATATTTAGTAGCACGTAATGAGATATGAATGTCAAACTTAGTTTCGTTCTTTTATTGTGCTTGTTCAAAAGTATTAAAGTTTAGCACACTATATTCACTATAGGTGATGACTGCAAGTCAAATCCGCTAGTGCCAGAATGCCTTATGTAGATCCAAGGTGGTCATACAACAGACAGAACACCATAAGAACCATACTTCACAACATTTAAGGAGGAACTTCCAACAACACCAGCCTAACCCATTTTACATGGACCACAGGAGACAATGATTTTCTTTAAGCTAGAGAGACAGACAGCAAGAAGTAGGAGGCAATTCATACACTTACATAAATTTCATTAACATCATAGCGACGCTTTAAATTGTCCAACACCCCTGGTTCATGCAAATATGCTAATCTTGTCATATCATCAACACCGCATTCAGGAGCTTCAGCATCCTTTGCATATATCTTGGATGCATTAACAACAACCTAGATTTTCAAAGATGATTAATCAGCCAACTGAAACAATCAAATGGTCAATATTCGGTCAAATATAGAACCAAATTGGAAGTTCTATTCAGTAAGAGAGAGGGATTAAGGCTCTAGCTCAGCAATAATCAATCATCCGCGGTCGGCACAGATTATAAAGCTTTCTAAAGGGCGGAACAGCGAGAGTAAATAAACACATAAAAAGCCCTCGCTCTTTGATCAGTTTCGATTATAGAACATCTTCAAGAAATTCAAAGGAACCACTGCCCCATAGTGGAGAAACTGTCATGATTAATGTAGTCTGCTGTTAGAACAACCAACATTTTTTATATAAAAAGAATATATACATGTCGGGCGTTGTTGGTACAACATTTGTGATAATACACTATTCATTACTCTCACTATTCACCCACAAACCTCTCATGTTGGGCCCACCACACCCCCTACTTCCACTTTCCCCAATTTTCAATCTCAACTTTTGATTTTAGAAATCCAACGGCTCCCATGCATTGTCACACTTGTTGTCACAAGTGTTGTCTCAATAACCACCCCACGTATATATATATCCCTAGATGGTGAAGCACTCCTCAATAACTCAGCGTTACACGAAGCAGAAATTATTTCCATTACGATAAGCAAAATTGATTAGCAGATTAAAGATCATAAAGGCAGGAAAATCTTATGCAGAAATTAATACCATTACGGTAAACAAATTGATCAGCATATTAAAGATCATAAAAGGTAGGAAAATCTCATGCAGAAGCATTGCAAGAGGAGCAAAATATAGAAAAAAATGGATCTAAAACAATAGTCTTGCAACAATGAAACTGTTCACATATATTATGAAACCAGGAGTATTCTGATATTCCTCATTATCCAGCACAATTATTGGAGGCTCTGTAGTAGATCTCAACCCATCAGCAGTTGTCCTGGTTCAATGAGAAGTTATGTTAGAGTGAACAATACCACCCCAGACTACCATCTAGTCACAAAATTTCCGTCACCAAATTCAGCTGACTTTAACACTTCCATTGTTCATCAAATGTTTTAGAATGCAGAAACTTAATTAATCCTTACCTCTTGTGCACAACAACAGTATGTGCATATGAAAAACATACAAGGGATTTCATCATCTGCTGCTTTAAGTATCTGCCCTTCAATCTCTGCAATCCACATCACCACGTGACAGCTGAAAATTAAAATCTTTTATAGTAGCTAGCAAATCAGCTGCATCTAGCCAAGGCAACTGGAGGAGACTGGTCTGTTGGGGACCAAACCTATAGCTATTTCTATGGATCCAGGGGCTAAGTTGTATGCTAATCAGGGGATCGTATGATGGAGTCTGAAAAGTATCGTTGCCTGGTTGGAAAGTCGATGTGTCTATGTATCACGCGTCCTGGTATCACCTTTCCAATGAATTCATTGAGCCAGTTTATATCAGCTTCACCAGTATCGCACTGGGAAGCAAAGATGGTGGATGAAAGTTGGGATCCCACTAATTCTTTCTCTTATCATCTCGTAAAGAAGACATATTTCAACAAAAATAGAACAAAAGAGCAAGAGAGTAAGAGAATAAGAGAGGAAATTGTGTGAAATTTTATCAATGAAACAACTCATATTTATAGGCAATAAAATATGACAAAAAAAAAAAAAGCCCAACGGCAACATTTTATCTTGATGATCGCGGGTCCTAGGTGCTGACCACCCCCTGGATTTTTTCAGGAGTATCATTTGGCGCCGTCTGTAGGAAACGATTGAATAAGTCACGTTATGGTGATTCAAACCCGTTCCAAATCCAACCTTCCTTGTTCAACGGCTCAATTTGACCCAACGGCAAAATCGAGCATCAAAATGGAGGACTCCTCTGATTAATTAAAATGGAGACATCAAAATCACAGAGGAGATATGTCATCTGTCCACCTTCTCCATCAATTTGGAGAAGGCAAAATCGAGGAGATTTTAGCCCCAAGGCCATTCGGCCACCGGTGGAGATCTGTCCACCTTCTTCAATCACCGCCATCGACCAGCATGAGGGAGAGGAGATCTGTCCATCGCCACCTTCTTCAATCACCGCTCATCCTTAGCCATCAAATCTGTCCACCTTCTTCAATCATCTTCTTCAATCACCAGATCCGTCCACCATCCTCAATCACCTCAGCCACATGGATACCTATATATCTAACAAATGATGGGGAAAAACAATGCTACTGAATATGAAGCATGCGTTTTTTTTTTTTTTAACTCAAAAAGATCAAATCTGGTTATCAATGTGAGTTGGAAATGACACTCCATGAAAAATACATAGAAATAATAAAAAATCTATGATTTCATTCATGCCCTAATCCATTGTTCTCTACAAAATGCATAAGGAAGATCTTGCTTTCTAATAGTAGCTCCTAAGATCCATAACGAATGATGGGGAAAAAACATTGCAACTGAACATGAAGCATGCATTTTTTTTTTACTCAAAGCTGCTTTAGAAGTCAAAGTTAAAAAATAATTGAATCGATCAAAGATCAAATCTGGTTATCAATGTGAGTTGGAAATGGCACTCCACGAAAAATACATAGAAATAATAAAAAATCTATGATTTCATTCATGCCCTGATCCATTGTTCTGTACAAAATGCATAAGGAAGATCTTGCTTCCTAGCAGTAGCTCCTAAGATCCCTAAAACCAATCCAAGGCCTCAAACAGACAATTTTTTTCTCGCTATTAAGAATGAAAGAATAAAGGGAATAAGAAAGCTTAAATAATGGCCCTTGATGTTAAATTACATATGGGAAAAGGCCTAGCTTTCATCTTCACCGATCTAAAGAAGAATAATTTACAAGTTACAACCGGAGCCACCGATGCCTTGCAAAAAAAAATGCAAAGGATTACAAGAGTGGCTTGGCCCTGAAGTGAGTGATCCATATGGCTAAATGTAACCGTGGCAGAATCTTCAAATATAACAGCCTCATTCTAGTAAAAATTGGAAGGCTGCATTCTCAAGTAGTTCAGCAGGAGGTTTTATGCCAGTGAAATCCCTCTCTTGCATGGATCCAGTTATGTCGTCGATTGAGAAGGGTATACTGCACTTAAAACAACAAGCTGTGAGAACTCAACATATATAACAAGAGAGAGGAGAGCACGAGCAAGGGAGGGAGAGGAGGGAGCGAGAGTGTAATGTATGGACCTAGGATTGTCTTCCAACAAGTAGGAGTCAGTAGACTCGCCGCCATCTTCATCACCATCATTTGTCATCAATTCCTTCATGCTGGAAATGACCTGAACAATATTTTAAGTGGTAAGCACACAAAAAATTCAAATAAGAAATCAACAACAAATGTTGCCAAAAACCTAGGGCTTGAAGTGCTTTACATCAGGAGCTACACTTTGGGTGTTGCCTTCATCATCCGTGTACAGTGAACATATTCTATAGAGCTGGTGAACGCTCAACATCTGAAATTGAAGGCAGTGGTCGTGAGGAATGCTAGAATTATAAGCGACATTGTTGGAAAAATGTGCAGGTACCACCAAGACAGAGAAAAAAAGAGGTAGATAGATATTTACGGGGCAAAGGTCATTCGTGAGAGTATTGTAAGTGATTTCAGACTTCTGTTGTATAACCTGCAGATTAGTCAAAAGGTGAAACGAATAAAATACAAGGGATGAAAAAATCCCGAATGAGAGTGTGAATCCACAGTTGGCACAAATGGAAAGGACCATAAGAAAATCAAGGAAAAGAGAACCAAAATTCTTTGTTCCAAACTGAATTATATTGGATCCCAGATAAGAAGAATATGTACCAAGAATACAATGGCTTGCCGTATGTGCTTAAGTTCATCCCATGCGGAATCTACATACTGCAATAATGATAAAAGTATCACTTAACAAATCATTATTACAGTTGGTAGCCAATAATGATGGATCATCTTTTTTTCTTGATGAACAATGATATGCATCTCAGATGTTTTAAGATTGAGGCACAATCGGCCAGTTTGTCGTATCAAGTCATATGATATATATCTCAAAATGTCATATACTAAAAGCAGTTACAGATTCAAAATGAATCAGTGGCCTAGCATACCAAAATTGTCAAGCCATGTAAATTTGGGCCAACACATATTTAGCCATTAAGGGATAATATGAGGCCTACGACATTTCAAACCTCACCTCTGCAATGTATTTGCATGAAATAGATAAAGCATAGAGTATTAAGTGAACTGACAATGCCAACTATTTTTCTTTTCCAATTACAAGGAAATATGCACCAAAACTTCTGTAATCTATAATACAAAAGCCTTCGGTTTTTGAATCGGCTATGAACAGTGTCCCTCTCAGGGACATTTTTTTGTCAAGTGAGAGAAGGACACGTGTTCTTTCTTAAATTCATTACCAATTAGTTCTTTCTACATAGCCACCATTTTAGTTTAGTGGTACTACAAGACTAAAATAAAATTTTTTTATTTTATTTTTAAATGATTTGAGAGAATCGTTGTGCCGAAAGCACGGGTAACCCCTAATTCTATACATGTTTAGATTATATTAAATCTCAGTTTTGATGACGATTACCATCAATTAAGTATTTGCACATGATTATTGGTGATTATGATTTTGTATGACGACTTATATATATGAAATTCACATTGTCTCAAATTTATATTGATCAACCTTATTCTTATTTAATCATGTTGTTCTTATTTAATCATGTCCATTCAATTAAAGTTTATTGTTATTATCATGATTATATCATGGCATTTCATCTCACACCACTATCTAGTATGTGTGTGTTTGTATTTGTTTAGATGCACAGCTGCAGGAAAAATTCTTTTTCTCCAACTTTAGGAAGTGGTCGACCACTTGTACCTAAAGTGGTCGATCAACTATTTATGCACATATGGGCCAGAGGACTCATCCAAAAAGCGGTCGACCGGTTGCTGCTTTAAGTGGTCGACCGGTTATGCTCATCATTCCATCAGTTGTTTAATGCCAAGTGGTCGATCGGTGAACCTCCAGGTGGTCGACCAACGCTCATCGATTCTGAACCACAAATCAATTTTTAATAAGATCCAACGACCATTATTTTTTGGTTGTAAATTCAATGGACACCCTCAGCCAGACTAACAACTAGTTTCCAAGGAACAAAAAGCCAGCTATAGGGCAAGCAACAAGCGGAGCAACTTATTGGGAAAATTTTGTGCGAAAATTGGAGATCAAGTCTATCATCCTCCAGCTCTCAAGAGAAGATTCCTAAGCAAGCACTCATTTTTCCAAGTATTCTCAAGCATTCCTCATCATCATTCATTCTCTTAGGAAGACTTGCTCAAGATCTTTGGATCCATCTTCTCCATCAAGAAACCCTAAAGTGATTGGTATACAAAATTTCATTTATTAGGGTTGTTGAAATCATTTATTGTCTTATCAAGCTTTGTCCTCGATATCATTATTTGGAAGGTTATGCTTAAATTGCTAGTGAATTAATTTCACTAAAAACCTTAAATTTATTATTATCTTGTGATTGATACCTTGAGAGAGTCTCTCAAGAAAGAGTTGTAAAATTAGTCCGGGTAAAATTCTAGGATTGGTTTCTAGGTAGCATTAAGAAAATCTAGTATTTGGGTTATATTGGTAAGCCCGGAAAAACCAATTGTATAGGTTCCCTTATACCTAAAAAACAAGAAGACTATCCTAGGTGAGATTACTGGATTAATTCCTCAAGTGATCACTTCGATTACTTGGGAAGAGAGGACGTACCTCATTTTGGTGTGTTATCCAATTTAGATGAACCTCTATATATCGTGTGTTCGTGCATTTTTATTCCGCATTAATCATAATTATTTTATTTTGATCACTAAAATATATAGAGGGAATAAAAAATCTTAAATATTGGTTGTTAGTGTTAATCACCCCCCTCTAAGACATAACTTACAACTTCTACCACCGTCTGGCCTTAAAAGAAAAAAAGAAGAAAGGTGCTTGAACCATAATCCGAGTTTGAAGGGATGCAAGCACTAAATGTAGATTATCATGTCTCTGATAGTGAATGGATTTAACTACCTCTTCTGGTGCTTGACCACACCATGCTTCCAACTCATCCAATCCTGACTTGACATATTCTCCATTGTTGAATGAACAGCATTCTTGCCGTTGAAGGAGACTAAAAGGTACATTTTGGGCACTATAGTCATTAGTCATGAAGTATTAACATGTCTAAGGCCATAAGCACTTGGGGTTAAGGGAGCAGGAACAACTCACCTATTCAGCAGTTGCATATTTATGTAAGTAAATATCTGTGAGAACATTTTCTGTACAAGGACCGGAGGTACCTGATAGAATCATAAGCGTAAGTTAAAGGGGAAATAGAAGGAAGCAAAACCAAATCATCTTCACAGGTTAGGAAAGAGCACTTTACAAAATTATCTTTTAGAGTAATAAGAAGTATGTTAAGGCAATCAATGATGCTCTTCCATTGATTAAGTGGAGGACTATCATCACCAGACTGCTCAGAGGATTGAATAATAGTTGCTTTTGGTGCCTACAACATTACACAAGATCAAGGTCACATTAGTATTTCCTATTCAGCATGCTGTAAAAAAAAGGGGTATGTTTTCACATAACTCCTAGACAAGATATACACTGTATTGCCACAAAGAATAGTAATAAACATTTTGATTTGATGGAAGTAACAGAAAACTCAAAAGCTAGAGCTAGAGATAGTATGGACATACCTGAATACATGAAAGAAAATGGTACAACTCCCTTTTATGATTATCTCTAAGGATTCCATATATCTTCTCCACATATGCCGTAAGTTGCTGCTTGAAAAGCAAAGCTGGATATTTAGCCTCAACCGAGCGAACTATATCCACCGGCAGGTTGGCAGAGGATCGGAATCCCTGAATATTACCAGAGGATTGTAGAGAAACAAAATTAGGAGCAGTTCAACCATTCCTGGAGTTCTAAATGATTTGTAAACAGGAAAGTGGTCACCTAAGTAGGATCTATATCATTAAAATATCAGACAAAATTCTATGAAGAGTTTGAGTAATAGAAAATGCATTACTTGGGTCATCCTCTCAAAAAATGATGTTGGCTGTGGAGGTTTCTGATTTGCACTACTTGTCTTTAAAGTGCGTTGCAGTAAGAACAACAATGTAGTTGAATTGGACAGCCAGTAGGCCATATGGTTATTATCATCCTCTGTCTGCATCAAGTTGTGACAAAAGAGAAACATATCAAATTTCAAACTCTTAAAATGATTTTGGCTCCACAAACACACACAGATACATTTGCAGGAAAAAAAAAACGTCTTTTCATATTGTTCCACGAGTAGGGTCTAGCAGTAGTGGCGATTCATCATGCCACAAGTCTCCATTGCCATTAACCCGGAGAACTCTAGAACCAATTGAGGAACTCTCCCTATCAAAAGCTCAAGCTTATGATAAAAGGCCTAGGAATATTACTTGTACCTTAGCACTCTACATGAAAATTATGATTTGAAATTTTAGGAATTAGCTAGAAGCCACTTCAAAAGAACTCCAGCCCAAAAAGGGCATTTGGCTAAGACATCATAACACAACGTTCAATAAAAAAGGATGAGAATCTGACAAATTGACTAAAAACAAGTAATAAACAAAGAACAAAGAAACACAGACATTATCCTTGTCATACTCCCCAGAATCTCAACTTCTCAGAAATTTGAAAGTATATCAGGTTACCTCGATTGCAGAACCAATCAACTGAATGAGACGATCAAACACATTGGTTTTCTCAGTTTCAAACGATTTCCAATGAAGAAGACACTTGTAAATGGTGAATGCAGCAATTGGTTTCCCTTGACTGAAGCCAAGGTCCTCAGCTACACAATTAAGAAGGACATTCAAACTCTCCTGCATAAAACATATGAATATCAGAATGAGACACTTAATTCAACTAGAAGAGTACAAAAGGCACACAGAAAGAGAGAATGGGAAATAGCAATAAAGGTTTCTTAGCACGGAAGTTCATGAACTTACACGCTGTCTCTCAACCTGTGATTTCCTAAAAGATTCTGAACCAAAACCTTTCTTAGGTGTTCCACTCGGGGTATCCTGATAAGTAAACATTCCTTTTCATGTTAGTGGATATTATATGGCATCAAACACATGGATGAAAGCTACATTCTTCTACTTGCCTTGTTTGCCTCACTCATGGAATCTCCATCTTCCAGAGGCTGCAGGCGGCAGTGTCAGGTGAGAACATCAGTATTGCGTTGAAAAATCCAAATATATAATTCCAGAACTTTTTTGATACACTTTTACCTGTTCAGATATTTTAATAGTAGATGACTTTAGTAATGCTTGTTGCCTCAGAATCTGGTCCTCAGTCTCTATATCAGAAAGCTTTTCTTCAAGCCTGAGGATACTTGACATTAAATTCCAATGGCCTTGAGAGGCTATTTATAGGAAATGAAATCAAACAAGGCTATCTTGAAAGAGCATGTTAAAAAATAGTAAAAGGAAAGATACTTCCTATTAAAATATGTCGAGGAACCCAACTCCACCACAAAGCTCAAACATATAGTATAAGACCGAATATCTCTATTTGGATCTTAACAATCTCCCTCAAAGATACCCTTTGGGCTTAAAGGGTGTCCACTGGCCCGTCGTTGACCATTTGCTAAATAGGGTTCAAACTTGTGATCTTCTGTCACATCTACTCCGGTTCCCTGTCTACACAGCGGTACCACATAGCTCAAACTTATGGTAGAAGCCTTAAGATTAATATTCTATATATTGTACCACAAGCCCGAGCTTTGTGGTAGTTGATTCTTCGATATGGTATAGGTGTGACTATAAACCATGAGTTTGAATCTTGTCACCCCCATTTATCGAGTATATGGTAAGTGTTAGGAACTAGGGCAATTAAGAGCCCTAATGATGAATTTGCAATTGCAAATAATCTCCCAAGTATCTAGTTGATTGATAATCAATTAGGGCGAAAACCACAATGCAAACAAAAAGTAGAAAAGAGAAGAAAGAAATCGGCACACAAATTTTACGTGGAAAAAGTAAAACCCTTTCAGGATGGAGAAGAAAAAAACTACGAGAAAAGGAGAGCAATCTACTATTGAATCAATGAGGAATACAATTAGGTTTTTGGAACCCTAATAGAGAGTATTTTCGTAGTCTCCAAGCCACTCAAAATCTAATATTTTTTTATACTAGAAAAAGTGTCCAAGAAATCCCCTCAAAACATAAATCCATGCCCGTTGGGCCCCTGGTTCAAATCCGTCGGGCCCCCGGCTATGGTAGAGAGATCAGAATTTTTGCCACCAACTCAACAATAAGAGTGCATAATCCACACTTCAACTTCAAGCCAAACCATTCACATGAGAGGGAGTATCACATACAAATAACAATTCTACGCCATGTACCACATGCTTAAGCTTTTGCTAGAGTTGGTTCCTCCACACTTTCAAAAATATTTAAGGAAATTAGGTGAGAGTAGAGTATGACCACTTATTACAACCTTTGCATGGATGTCTTCAGCTCTATTATTTTAGACTCCGCTTCCAGTGCCTGTTTCAACCTCTCTTCACTGATTTTGTGGATCTCTTCATATTTCTTCTCAGTTTCATCAATTTTCTTCTCCAACGAGCTTACTAGCGCCTGCAAATGTAACAAAACAAATTAAATGGAAGGATTTGGTACTTGAAAATGGTCCTCGACGATTCTTTCTCTTATGCCGACACTACAACTAATACCTAAAGAAAATGAATTACGTCTAGTTGTCCAGGAAAGATTTAACTGGAAAAGATACGTAATTACCTTAAGCTGTTCGTTTTCAGTACTAAGCTTGTTTATCAACTTGTGATCAGCACCAGGAACTCCTTCTATTAATGCCTGTGGATGCAACAAAAGGAACTGAATGAAGGATCATGGTACTTGACATTGATCTTCAAAGATTCATTCAACCAGGACAGCAATCTACCACCTAAGGTTAACAAGTTTACCTTAAGCTGCTCATTTTCAGCAGTAAGCTTGCTCACCCACTCCTGATCAACACCATGAGATTCCTTTACTGATGCCTGAGAGTGCAATGAAAAGAATGGGATGGAAGGGAAATGGTAATTGACAACGATAGTCAACGATTCTTTCAACCGAAATATTACATTTAGCACTTAAAGCAAAATGTTACTGTAACAGCCCAAATTTCATAAAAACTGTTAAAACGTATTTTAATTGCAAAAGTTTATGTTAAAATAATTAATTGTTAATTTTGTTAAACAGTTACTTACCTTAAGCTGCACAATTTCAGATGTGAGCTTGCTTATCAACTCATGATCAACACCAGGAACTTTGTTTCCTGATGCCTGTAAATCCAATAAAGAACTGGTTAAAGTTACATTGCACTTGACTATGATCTTCAAACATTCTATCGACCAGGACATAATCTGACATTCCATCTAAAGTAAACTCACTAACCTTAAGCTGCTCATTTTCAACAGTAAGCTTGTTCACCAACTCCTGATCAACAGCAGGAGATACATTTATTGATGCCTGCAAAAGCAATGAAAATAAATAGTAGGAAAATGGTTCTTGAAAGTGATCCTGAACAATAACTTCAGCTAAAATGTCAATCTAGCGCATAGAGTAAACTCATTCACCTTAAGCTGCTCGTTTTCAGTGGTAAGCTTGCTCACCAACTCCTGATCAACAGCAGGGGACTCCTTCACTGAAGCCTGAGAATGCAACAAAAAGAATTGGATGGAAGGATAATGTTGTTGACTAGCTTAGTAAATGATTCCTTCAACTGTAATATTAAATATTGGACTCCGGCAAACTGTAATTTACCTTGAGCTGCACAATTTCAGAAATCAGCTTGCTTATCAACTCATGATCAGCACCAGGAACTTCCCTTACAAGTGCCTGACAATGCAAAAAAAAAAAAAAAAAAAAAAAAAAAGAACACTAGAAGAAGAAGAAGAAGAAGAAGAAAAGAATCAGATAGAAGGAAAATGCCATTGGGCAACAATCTTCAATGATGCTTCAACCGCAACATTATATCTAGAACTGAAGAGAAATAAGTAGTGTACCTTAAGCTGCTCGTTTTCAGCAGTAAGGTTGCTTATCAACTGCTGATCAACAGCACGAACTTCCTCAATTGATGCCTGTGAGTGCACTAAACATATAATTTGATGGAAGGAAAATGGGCAAGGACAATGGTCCTCAGTGATATTTCTTAGAAATGCAGTTTACCTTTAGCAGCTCATTATCAGAAATAAGCTTGCTCACAAACTCATAATCAGCACCAGGAACTTCCTTTATTAGTTCCTAAAAATGCAAAAATTGAGTTGGATGGAAGGAATATGCTACTTGACATTGGTCTTCATGGTTTCCTTCAAGTGAAAACATCAAATTCAGACCTAAGAGAAATATGTAGTTGACCTTAGTCTGCTCGTTTTCGGCAGTAGGTTTGCTTATAAACTCCTTCTCAACAGGAACTTCCGTTACTAATGCCTGAGGACGCAACAAAACAATTGGATGGAAGGAAAATAATTCATGATAATAATTCTTACTCATGTCTTAAGCTGTACATAAATCCATAACCCAGCAAAAGATAGTGTACCTTAAGCTGCTCGTTTTCAGTGGTAAGCTTGTTATTGAGCTCCTGATTAATGACAGGAACTTCCTGCAATGTGACAGGAACTTGCTCTCCAGCTTTCTTGGCTGCCTCAAGCTCCATGAGAAGCGCCGTCTTAGTATCTTGAAATTCAGTTTGCAGCTCTTGTAAAGCTTGCTGCAGTTTAGCAATTTCTAGTGATTTATCTTCTTGCTCTGCAGCTTTCTTGGCTGCCTCAAGCTCCATGGGAAGCCCAGCCTTAGTATCTTGAAATTCAGTTTGCAGCTCTTTTAGTTCTTGCTGCAGTTTAGCAATTTCTAGTGATTTATCTTCTTGCTCTGCAGCTTTCTTGGCTGCTTCAAGCTCCATGACAAGCCCAGCCTTGGTTTCTTGAAATTCAATTTGCAGGTCTTGTAAAGCTTGCTGCAATCTAGCATTTTCTAGTGATTTATCTTCTTGCTCTGCAGCTTTCTTGGCAGCCTCAAGCTCCATGGCAAGCCCAGCCTCTGTTTCTTGAAATTCAATCTGCAGCTCTTGTAAAGCTTGCTGCAATTTAGCAATTTCTAGTGATTTATCTTCTTGCTGTGCAGCTTTCTTGGCAGCCTCAAGCTCCATGACAAGCCCAACCTTGGTTTCTTCAAATTCAATCTGCAGCTCTTGTAAAGCTTGTTGTAATTTAGCATTTTCTAGTAATTTCTCTTCTTCAATAGCTTTCTTGGCAGCCTCAAGCTCCATGGCATGCCCAGCCTTGGTTTCCTCAAGTTCAATCTGCAGCTCTTGTAAAGCTTGTTGTAATTTAGCATTTTCTAGTGATTTCTCTTCTTCAATAGCTTTCTTGGAAACCTCAAGCTCCATGACAAGCCCACCCTTGGTTTCTTCAAATTCAATCCGCAGCTCTTGTAAAGCTTCTTGTAGTTTAGCATTTTCTAGTGATTTCACTTCTTCAATGTCCACCTAAAAGGAACATCAAAGACACATCAGCGACGAGCAAAGTACATATTCATACGACTAAGGGGTTAAGTTTGAGTTCGAATTTTGAAAAATTGAGATCTGAGATCTCAATACTCTAGATGTTCCAAAAAAAGTGTGGGAAAATCAGTTCAGAGCATCAAGATCTAACATACTAGGACTGTATTCATACGATCAAGGGGAAAATGGACAGCACATATGGAATTAGGAATCAATTTATCCTCCCTCAAGACGTACCCCTCAACTTGAGGGTTAAGTTCAGAGAGGACAAAAATCAAGAACACTCACATTGTAGATGCCAATAGAAAGTTGAAAACCAACCCAAATTACAAAGACTGAACTAAATATTGCTATTACTAAAAAATTTACCCTCATGCGTTTCTCCAGTTCAAGTTGACAAGTCAGTTCTTCAACTTCCTTCTCAAGCTTAACCTTGGCATCCTGGAGAGCAGCCGTTTCTTTTGCAGCCTGCAGATTTGTCAACCTCTTGAGAATTGGGACAAGTTTACCAAGTACTAGCAAGTAGCAAGTTTAGACTAGTTCCCTTTTAAGTGAAAAACTAGAGAATAACAGGAAATCACTCCATTGATGAATGGCCAGTGAGTATGTAATGAACCCAACTTCAAATGGAAGCAGAGAAAATCTATTTTGTTGGTCAATAGCCAAAAAGTAAGTAACTGGCAATTTCAGAAGGAAAACTCCTAGTCCTGTGGAGAACATGATCTAGACTGATTGCAAATATTTTGAGTATGCTGCAAATATACAATTGTAAATCTAAAGGCTAGCAAGTAAATTATTAATTATAATTTTTCTTAGAGAGGGTTATTGAAGAATGTGGAACCTTGAGTCCACCTAAAACTCAAGCAAGGTAAGGGACAAGCTGACTTCAGCAGAAAAGTGCAGCAACCTAGCAAGAGTCTTGAATCTGTGCTGTTTATGCTTCTACTCCCAAGTCCAAACTAAAAGTTTTCGAGTTATAAGAGATCAAACCAAGTATCTCATGAGGACTTAACCATACTATCAAAGTGCTTTGGAAATTGTCAAGCAACCAACTCTACAAAAGCTCAAGCTTAGATATGGGGCCCATGAAATGGTTTTATATTCCAACACGCACCCTCACGTGAAAGCTCATGGGCTTAAAATATGGATTATGCTTAAGTCCTACCATAAAAAGTCACACCATGTGCTCGGTAACACACACAACAACAACTAGGGGTAACAAGGATCGAATTCGTGACCACTTGGTCAACTTTGCTATGAAACTATATCAAGAAACCAACTCTACCAAAACCTCTAGCTTATGATATTAGGCACAAGAAATAATTTTATACTTCAATTAGAAATCATCCAGCTTCAGAAAAGTGACAAATCAAATCAGTTTGTCTAAGCTACCAAAACTTAATGGGATTTGGAAACAAACTACAAAATGTAGCAGTTCAGTCTCAAACCCATCCTAGGAGTGTCCGTGTGGTTCATTAGTGAACATAGACTACTGCTAACATTTGGCATTCAGCATACTGTATTGGAATACCGGGTAGCTGCACCAGCCTAATAGTCTCTGCGCAAGATCAGGGATAAAGAAAAACGAGAAGCAAGCACAGGATTGCATACAATGGGTTGATGTGCAGCATGAGGTAACCTGATAACCACTATGACAGATGCACATGTTATAATTTCCAAAGTAATGTTAAAGAGGTACAGTTTTTTTTTATTACACAGCTAATTAACAGAGAAAGTTCTGAATTGCATTGAAGAGTGATGTACACACAAGAGCACAAACTCAAGCAACGGCAATGAAGAACACCAAAACAGGGATACTGAGGAGAAAAGATAAAGGTTACCATCTTAAGTTTCCGTAATTCTTTCCGTGCTACTCGTCTTCTCCAAGCACATTGCAAAGCAACTGCAGCTTTCCTTTTCCTTATGTAAAGGCGTCGAGCTAGGTATTTTCGGCAGTGTGACTGTAGCAAGCATCAACTCATGAACATCAATATAAGCCCATCCATATTTTCGTGTGACTTAACTAAAAGTAATATCACATTCACTCGCACAGATCCACAGAGAAATGAATGGAAGTTGATGTTCCAACCACCACCAAATGTTAGTAATGTCCCTCCTACTTAGTTCAGAAGACAATCTATGATATGACATGCCATTAAGTCGTCTGGCAGAAGCTATGAAGTAAAACAAAAAATAAATGCAACTGATACAGCTTATATAAGGAAACTAACAAGAACTCATAGCGTACTGGTGAAGCTTTTGAGCTTGTTGATTGAACAAAACCCTCTTGCACAATGTTACACAGAATAAGGATCAGCTTAGTTTGTCGCAGTCCTAACCTCAGAAAGAAGTGATTGTCAGAGCTAAAGTAAAGAGATTGTCTGGGAAGAAGAAAAGAAGATGGAAATTGCTTCTGACAAGAAACCAGAAGATCCTTGCTTGCAATAGGGGTTTGACTTGAAGGAGTTAAGCATGCACTACAAATATGAATAGGCGCACTTTTTGGTCGAAAGCAAAGGGAAAGAAAAGAAGGGAAAAGAGATGGTGTATTTGGGCAGACAATGTTGGTATGGAGGGATTTCTTCCTTCCTTTCTCTCCAGATAACCAAGAGATAAAAGTCCCAGCAACTGTTGTAATCATGTAATAAAGATTCAGCTGATTGTTGAGGTACACATTTGATCTATTTATCTCTATACCAATTACTACAGCTTGTAGGAGATGTAGCCATGCAGATCATTGGGGTTAACACTTAATAGTCCCACTGTTTGTGTTGTGAAGTAATTTGGGATCTGGTATGACATAGTAAGCATTGAAGTGCAACCTTCCTGTAATGTCATAACACAAACTTTTACATGCTTAGAAAGTGAGTTTAAACCTTCCAATCTTTGAGATTTGCTTCAACAATAATTTTCCGACAACTTTGAGTCAAAAAAACGCATGTTTATCACAGAAAACCATATCAAGAGATGAAGCTAAACATAATGCCAATGCTACCTGAATTATGACTGCAGCTCTTGTCTTCTTCCTAAAATAAAGCTCGATTCTAGCTGCCATGCCACGCATGCCTGTTTGAATGACAGTAGCTGATGAGCGCAGTTGTTTGTAAGTTTTCCTAGCAAGATACCTTCGCATATCCTTTTGGATCATCAAAGATGCTGCTCCTCTTCTCTTGTGCTGAAAGATCTGGCGACCAACTTGTCCTGTGACCCATGCATTCCAAAGAAGATATTTTTTTCAGTTTCCCATATAAGTGAAAACTTCAAAGCTGGCAGTAAACTTATTGCAGAGTCACTTTTTTGTTTCCATCGGTATCAGTGAACTTAGGTTTTCCTCCTTCATAGTCTAAGAGAGTTTCCAAGTTAAGAGTACACTAACCGCTATTCACAAGGTTACTCCTCTCTTGAACAGTGTCATACAGCCACAAGCGTTGTTGGGAGGAGCAGTGCAGTCAGGTATTCATCGTTCTTTCTATCTTTTTTGGTGACAAATTATAATTTTGTCCTTGATTGTTTTGTCTTTTGAAAACAGAAATACATTAAATGTTTCTTTTTTTTTTTTTTTTTATATCCAAAACAGCCACGAAATACCAAATAGCAACAGCGTTGTCAAACAGACCTTTAGAGTCGCACTGAAGAGATGATACTAATGAACTCATAAACATGATTTCTTCCTGTGGGAAAGCTGATATTACTTTAAAGGAAATTTATCAGCTTTAAGAAAGCGTATAGCCACAGTAAATGGATCCACTATCTATTCAGAGTGTCAGTTGTCCATAATTCACTATTTTGGTGCTAAATTTGTGACTCGACGCGATATCAATATTTGGTTAGAAAGGCTAATTTCTCCTTAAAATTAAGGCAGTCGTACCTCTACAGAAAGCTTGAATCTGTGTTGCAGATGTTCGCAACAAGATAAAGTTCTTGCGGGCATAATAAGACCGAACTTTCCTCTGAATGATTGTAGCTGATATTCCTAAGACCTCAGTCCTCCGAGTGTCAAGTTCTGCCATCTGGCCTGCTCTCAGAAACACTTTCGTTTTACCAATCTGCCATACAAGTAAATAAATAGCAAGTCACCCAATATTCTAATTCTAACCAGACCTTGTTACTTCGCATACAATGAAAGGTGTGCTCAGCACACATCCCTTGATTATAGGCTATAGGTTTATAAGTTGTTGAGACATTTCCGAGTTTGGCAATTTCCTATTGGAGGTGAAACAAAAAGTTAACAATAACTTACAAGTTGTGTTCCTTGTTGGCACATAAGGGCCACAACTGATGCTTAACAACAATGAAACACCATCATAATATAGTTGAGCATTGTCAAGGAACCAACTCTACCACAAGCTCAAAGTTATGATGAGGTAAAAAAATGGTTTTATACTTTTAACATACCCCCTCATGTGAAAGCTCATTGCACTTGAAAAGTGGACCATACACAGGTCTACACAAATAACGAAAACAAGAAAACAATGACGACAACTTGGAGATAACAATCTCCAAGATTTGAACCCATGACTGCTTGGTCAAATTAGCAATGATACAATCAACTAAGTCAGGTATGAGGCCCAGAAAATAATTTTTATATTTTAGCACACCCCTCACATGAAAACCCAATGGGCTTTAAACGTGGAGTATGCATAAATCCCCACAAACAACAACAATATAATTGGGGATAACAAGATTCAAACTCATGACCAAATGGTCAAAGTAGCTCTCAATTTTTTTTTCCCTTTTTGTTAGGGTAATACAATGCAAGAGGTCAGAAATCAGGTTGTTCCTGATGATGAAAAGAGCTTTTATGTTATGTTAAATTTATGAAAACCCTAACAACAATGATAACAATTGGGGGTAATAGTAAAAGGCCCACGAAATGGTTTTATATTTTAACAAGCATGATTGGTAGGCATATATTTCTAACCTATTTCCACATTTAATACGTTACTTATATTATCTTTTACTGTCTAAAGATTGTTATTAGTTTGGGGGTCAAGCTTCTAAATTGGCTCACTTTTAACTTTGTGTTGGAGTGGGGGTGTTGAAATGATAAGTCTATGTGGTAAGGGAAAATACCAGTGAAATCCATCATCGTTGTCTACACAACCAAACACAAGTTAGTTGCTCATGTGGGCTTTAACTTGAGATACGACTATCAAACTCAACAATCACCAATACTTGGCTCCCACCCTATCTAACCGGTTGGCATCAAGAAGAAGCAATTAGCTATTCTTACATGTAAAAAAGGATGGGTCAAACTCTTTTCAATCCAAGAAGAATTATGATGTATACAAGCACAGTGAACACCATAAAATAGTTGTTGAGCATGATTATAAGTATCCTTTTTTTTTTGAAGGGCAGTGGGATTTGTGTTTGTGTGCCTTTATCCTCAATCAGTAACCCGATAGCTTACATTTTAAGGTTGAAATATGGCTTCCAACTGCAATCTTTTTCCACCCGTGATGATCCCAACAGAGCACCTTCTAATTCTAATGGGCCATGAACTAGATCATAATCATTCTCAACGGGTTTAAAAGAAGTGATCCCCCTCTTTTCATTGGATTTGGATAGAGATCAAAGATCTTACGCGACTGATTTTAGGTACAGAGAAGTGAAACATAATCTAGAGGTGAAACAAAATCCATGCACTAGGAGGATCCAGTGGTGGCAGCTCAAGGGGGACAGAGCCCTAGATTTTCAAAAGAAGATGCTAGAGGTGGAGGCTAGTTCGGCATGGAACCGTATGGCGGCCGGTATAGAGAAGGCCGCTAAGGAATTTCTCGGGGAATCTCGAGGGGGGGGGGGAGAGTTGGCCTTAAGAAGGACTGGTGATGGGGGCATGAAGTCTAAGAGGTTGTTAAGTTGAAAGAAGAGAAGTTGAAGGCATGACAATTGAGTAAGACAGTTATAGATCGCATAGAATATGAGACGGCCAAAAAGAAGGCTTGTACTGCAGTGGCGGTGGCAAAGTTAAATGCCTACGGGGAACTCTATGCCAAGCTAGGCACGAGGGAGAGGGAGAAGGATGTGTACCAAAGTGCGAAACAAAAGGATAGACAAAGTCACGATGTGAGAAATATTAGATGTATTAGAGGCGACGACAACTCGGTCCTGGTTGATAGGGAGCTATCAGATCGCGATGGAGGGCCTACTTCCAGAAGCTCCTAAACGAAGGGGCAACAAAGGTGGGAAAGTTGCGTGTTGAGTATAGAAAGGGCATCTTTCTAAAAATCAGACTAGGCGGACCCCCAACACCTCGACTAGAGGTCAAGGCGTTGCTCTAGGAGCAAAAATTCAAAGCTATAATTTTAGACCCAAAATATCACAAATCCCACCAAATTAACCCATCAAATCACTAGATTGGGACAAATCAAGGTGGGTTGAGGTACTTACTGGAGGATTCAGGTCGGATTTGGGTTCCGATGAGCGATTCTCCTCCCTAGTTGTCTGCCTCTCACTTACCACCATTGCGGTTTATCTCCGTCTCCCGAGGTCGCTACCGTTGTACTGCATGTCATTGGTCGGCGTGGTCATCGAAAAAAATGAAGGCGATATGTGAGGGAAACGAGAGAGACAGAGAAATCGGGAGAGTAGAAAGAGAAGGAAGAGAGAAAATAAATGGGAAGAGAGAGAGAGAGAAAAATGGGAGTGGCGACTGGGCTGGAGAAAAGAAACTAGGGTTGAGGGCAAAAGTTAAGTAAAGATAAATAAGAAAAAACCTTGAGAAAGGGTCAGCACTCCAACGTATGTGAGGCGCATTCAGGTGGCTGAGGTGCAGGGTGCGTTGAAGACTATGGGTTTCAAGAAGGCAGTAGACCCAGATGCCGTGCCGATTGAAGTCTGGAAGACTTTGAGGCAGACCAGAGTGTTCTGGTTGTGTAGGTTGCTCAACAGGATCTTCAAGGGGAAGATTCCGGGAGTTTGAAGAAAAAGCACTATTATACCTATTTACAAGAATAAAGGAGATGTGCAAGAGTGTACAAATTATTAAGGAGTTAAACTAATGAATCATACTATGAAGTTATAGAAAAAAAGTGATCAAGCGGAGGTTGTGTAGGGAAACTAAAGTAGTTGAAAATCAGTTCGAGTTCATGCCAGGACATTCTACTATGGAGGCCATTCACCTTATGCGTGGTATGGTTGCAAAGTTTAGGGAGAGGAGGAAAGGCTTGCACTAGGTCTTCATTGGCCTTGAGAAGACATACGATGGTTTGGTGGGTGCTATATAAGAAGGGAGTGAGTAAAAAATATATCGATGTCATTAAGGATATGTATGTAGCAGCGATGATGTGTTTCAGGATAGCTAGAGGGTTCACTCGCAACTTTCTAGTCACTACTGGGGTGCATTAAGGGTTAGCATTAAGCCCATACTTATTTGTGGCAATTTTAGGCGAGCTCACGAGGGACGTAGTTGAGGACGCACCCTGGTTCATGCTTTTTACAGACGACATTGTGTTGATGGATAAGACTAGAAAAAGGGTTGATGATAAGCTACGGAGATGGACAACGACCCTAGAGACTAAAGGACTTCGGGCTAGTAGAAGCAAGACGGAATATATACGATACACATTTATTTAAGGGGGAGGGGCAAGATGTCCTCTCAGTGATGGTGGATGGATGAAGTGTTCATAAAACAAATAAGTTTAAGTACCTAGGATCACTTATACAAAATGATGGAGAAATTGACGAGGATGTCACTCACATGATTAATGTGGGTTGACAGAAATGCAGCGTCGTCTCAGGTGTACTGTGTGATAGGCGAGTACTTTTAAGGTTAAAGAGTAAATTTTATCGGAAAGCAAAACAACCTGCCTTACTGAGACAGAATATTGGTCGATCAAGAAAAGTTATGCACAAAGAGTGGTGGTGACAGAGATGCGTATCTTGAGGTGGATGTGTAAAGTTACTCGTAGGGAGAGAATAATGAATGAGGAGATTCGTCGGCAGGTTGGGGTGGCACTGGTAGTTGATAAGATGAGGGAGAGACATTTACGCCAAGCAGGTGACCTATGGAGGATATCGCCAGATGTACCGGTTAGGAGAATGAAGTCCATTATGTTAAAAGGAAGACGAAACAGGAGACGACGAAAGAAGACTTGGGGTGAAGTGATACGTGCAGATCTTGACTTGCTGTGACTTACCATAGAGGATCAGACGGAGTGAAGGATGCAGATACATGTGGCCGATCCTACTAAGCGGAAAGTGGTTGTGAGAGATGAAACAGAATGGGTTAGAAAGGATTGAGATTTATTACGTGGTCAAGTTTTTGTGGGCCTTCGTTGAGGTGGGTTTTTACATTATTATACCATGTTATGCATTTTTATTATTGTTATGAGTATTAGGCTTGGGCTTAGGCTTGTTCTATATTTTATGTTGGACTTGTTCCATTTATTGTCAAGTATATAAACACATTGTCTAGCCTCACTTTGATGTTAAGCCTTCCTATTATCTCTCTCTAAAACAACATGATATTAGAGCTAGAGCTAGAGAGAGATCCAAATCTAAAACCCTGGCCAAATCCACTAAATCCCTAAAACCGTAGCCGCCACTGCCCTTCAACTGGAACCCTAGCCGCCACCGCTCACCTGCCCATACCACCACCACCAATCTTCAGCCCAGAGGTCGGCAACCCCAGGGGAGTAGCCTTGGCCCCCGGCCCCCTCTCTACGTGACGGTTACAACCCCAACCCGCGAGCTATGGTTTGATGATGATGTGATTTGCTCTCTTTCTTCACAATTATTGGTCATCGGCTGGTCTAGGGTGGTAAACAATGTTAGGAAACCAACTCTACCAAAAGATTGACCTGATGGTAAAAGGACCATGGATAATATTTATTTTTACACGTCCCCTCACGCGAATGCTTTTTTTGGGCTTAAAGCGTGGATTGTGCATTGGCCCACCTCATACCCCATGCTAAATAAGTGGGGATCGCGCTCGCAGAATTCGAACTCGTGACTTTTTGGTCACGCCTGCTCTGATACCATGTTAGGAAACCAACTCTACTAAAAGATCGACCTGATAGTAGAAAGACCATGAATAATGTTTATTTTAACAAACGACCCCTATCGGCGTTCATCTCATCGACGACAGTCCGACATAACTCTTCACCCACCGCCATGCACCTCCACGGTCCTTTGCACGTGGGCTTCAAGCTCCGCCACGTGCCGCCACACGCCGCCACGTGTCGCCACACGCCACCACGCGCCGACGTCCAACACCCTCCAGAGGCAGTATGCACCATTTTTTTTGTTAGGATCATTTTCTCCTCCTACGGTCTTTGCTGATTCATGTTGGTTTTATGTGTTTTAGGCTTGAGTGGTCCTTGTGGTTCCTTGGTTTTATGTGATTACTGGCTTTGAGTTATAGTGTTGCTATGGGTTTGTTCGTGCTTGAGATTATGTGGCTCTCCGCTGTTTAGTTAGAGGGATTACTCATTGATTTGTTACGTATTGTGATTTCTCGTTCCCTTGATTATTTGAGTTATGGCAGATGAGACAATGGAGGCCTCTTCTTCTGAGTATGTTCCTATAAAGGAGACCTTTTCTAAGTATGTTCTGGACACCACTAAGCTTACTGAGACTCGCTTGAGTGGAGCCAATTATTTTCAATAGCTCGACGAGTTGAGATTAGTTTCATGGGCATAGACTTAAAGGACCGTTTGACTGAGCAGGATCCTAGTGCTGAGAAGGATCCTGTCAAGGCAAAGGCTTGGGCTCGAACGGATGCTCGTCTGTATACTCGTCTTCTCAATTCCATGGACGCTTCTATTGCTGACCTTATGACCCATTGTCTTATTGTGCTGGAGATTTGAGATTATTTGGCTCTCCTGTATTCTGGTAAGAACATGAATAGGCTCTATAATATGTCTCAATCCTTTTTTCGCCCTCAGTTTGAAAAATTTTCCCTTGGTGAGTTCTTTGCTTTCTTCAAGAGGACATATGAGGAGTTCAATATCTTGATGTCTATCACTACGAATGTGACTGAGATGTGACACCAGCGTGAGCAGTTTGCCATTATATCTTTCTTGAGCGCTTTGCAACCTTCTTATGATTCCGTTTGTTCTCAGATCATGGCTAGCAGAGAGACCTCATTGGCAGAGGCGATTCAGTTCTGTGGTTCTGGACTTTGGTCTACGATGGGTCAGCAAAAGAACATTCAGTTTTCTATAGGCACTCTAGTGATGGTTGTATTTTTCTTGTGGTGTATGTTGATGATATTGTCATCACCGGTAGTGACAGTCTAGGGATTGCTTCTTAAAGACGTTCCTCCAGAGCCATTTCCAGACCAAAGACCTCGATCTTGGAGGTATTTTTTGTGGATTGAGGTATCTCGCTGTAAGCTTAGGATTTTCTTATCTTGACGCAATATGCTTTGGACTTACTGCACGATACGGGTATGCTTGGCACTAAGCTAAGTGACACTCTGATGCTTCATGGGACGAGACTTTTGCTTGCAGAGGATGATGTGTTGGATGATCGAGATTGGTACACACACTTGGTGGGCAAGCTGAACTATCTCGCCATCAGACGTCTCGATATTGCATTCTCAGTCAGCGTGGTTAGTCATTTTATATCAGATCCCCGAGTTCCTCACTGGGAAGCAGTTGTGCACATTCTTCGATATGTCAAGGATCCTAGTCGAGGGCTGCTCTATAGTAATCATAGTCATAGACGTATTGAGAGTTTCTTTGATGCAGACTGGGATGACTTACCCTCTGATCGGAAGTCCACCAGTGGCTATTGTGTTTTTGTTGATGGCAATATGGTTTCACAGAAGAGCAAGAAGCAATCTGTTGTTGCTAAATCTAGTGTTGAATCTGAATATCGTGCTTTAGCTCATTTGATCAATAATGTCACCTATCTTTGTCAGTTGCTCGATGAGTTGGAGTTTCCTGTCCTAGGACCTCAGTCTGCTATCTACGATTCTACATTGCTTCTAATCTAGTTATTCATGAACGAACGAAGCATATCGAGGTTGATTGTCATTTTGTAAGAGAGAAGTTGTAGAGCAGTCATATTTTGTTGAGCTATATGAAGACAAACAAGCAACTTGGTGACATCCTAACTAAATCTCTTTCTGAAAATCGGGTTAAGTATATTTGTAACAAGTTGGATATGGTTAACATCTATACTTCAGTTTGAGGGGGAGTGTTATGAGTATTGGGCTTAGGCTTAGGGTTGTTCTATGTTTCATGTTGAACTTGTTCTATTTGTTGTCAAGTATATAAATACATTGCTTAGCCTCACTTTAAGGTTAAGCCTTCCTATTATCTCTCTCTCTAAAACTACAATATCATTATCGCTATCATATGTTGGACAGGTCTATGTATTCATATGTTTTTACATTGTACGTGATGCTATATTGCTATATCTATTGCCATATGTTATTTTATATTACTAGATTTTAGCTCTAACCTAACCTGCGGATTAGGTTGGAACTGTACGTATTAAATAGTCGACAACCAGCATACTATATTTGTTGGGCCTTATGTACATGTATCCTACGGATACATGTGACCGACCCCACCTAGTGGGAAGAGGTCATGAGGATGGATTCATTGATTGATTGATATACCTCAATTGGGTGATATCAGATATTGAGAACTTAATGGGTCTAGTTTAATTAGTGTGAGATCAATAGATAATCACAATTAGATTAAGCACAATTTCAGTTACTTGAGAAAGCGGTGATAATATCATTGGGTTAATCGATATACATTGCTATCATTCAATTCAACTCAATAATAAATTGAATTTGATATACTAAGGCTTAGTATATCATTATCTTGGTTGCCAGTTCCATTAGTCCATACATTTAGTTAATTTCCAATTTTAGCTTTCTTTATTTGGATTCTTAAACCTTGAATTTTAGTTAACAATTCAATTGAATATATCGATCGCTCCGTGTGAATACAACACCCTGAATACTCCGGGTTTTATTACTACGACTGACTCTGCACTTGCAGATTGAGCCGATCAAAGAACAAGGAAGTACGATGTCAAAAGAAGAGAAAAATGTCACAGGTTGGTTTACAGAGGCAATGTCAATTTGTTGAGTATGCTTCCATAAATCCATACAGTTCCAAATTATCTTTTTTTTTAATACTTTTCAATGCACATGAATTTACTTTGTATAAGAGAAAACTTACGATGACCAAGGAACAGAAACCCTACCATAAATGGACACTTGTAAGCATTTGTGACCAATGACTATTAGAAAAAGTATTATGGACTAATGATGCAATATGATATGATACTGAGTGGATATTACTCACATTATCTAAACATGTGGTTGGTTGAAGTGGAGAAGTGCCTCAAAAGTGACTGGAGTAGTAGTGTCAATATATGCAAAAGATCCCAGTGACAAAAGATAAAAATGTTGAGGTCAATGCATGGACATACTAGGAAAGACAGTATAATGATGTTACAGCGACAAAAGTTGGAGTTCATCCAATTAAGGACGAATGAGGCTAACACAATTTAAGCTGGCATGGACGCAAAGGGAAAACCAGCTAATGCCTTGGTAAAAGGTGTGAGGCAATAGAAGAGGTACATTTTAGGAGTGATGGAAGGCTGTAGAAAGAGTTTGAAAGATAATGACCTTGCATATGATGAATGAGTTGATGGATCTCCAGAAGAGCAAAAAGATGTCGAAGAATCCATGTGTCACACACCACTTAGTTGGGAAAGCCTCTATTTGGTTTGGGTGGCATACACAGACCTATCATATTTCACTCCATTATTTTCCTTTTTCCACTTGCAGTTTTCTTGAGATGGTAAAAACCCAACAAAATTTCTAATGGTCTCACAACTTGAAATTAGTCTCGGAGACTTCGTAACGTACCTGATAACCCTGAAGCTGTACCTTCCTTAAAATCTTCTCACATGCAGTGATATCATCGCCGCTGTAAAGAAGCAAATGAAAGGCAGGAACAAGTTAGTAGTTAACATTGTAGAAAGCCTATCCAAAATATATAAAAACAATGTGCCCTACATCCACATAAATCAAAGAATTCAACACAAGAAGAAATATAACAGAAGCAAAGAAATGTTGTCTTCAAACTGGCATCTGAAGCTAAGGACCGGCTGACAAAACACGTGAAGGAGGACATTTATGAAGCTAAGACAGTACCTTCCAGTCAAAACTTCAGGTGCAAGGATGCCAAAGCGACTTTGGAATTCATCAAATGTTCTTCTAGTAGGATATCCAGCACAGCTAATTCTTATGGCTTCCATCACACCCTGTTTGAGATAAAGATGGAGTATTACCAATACGTTACACAGGCGAGACTAGTCAATATAGATCAAAGTCAAATAAAATAACTTGAGTAGCAGATTACCCCACAACGAAGTTGTTGTAGAACATTAGGATTTTCAAATATTGCAGGCTTAAGCACAGTGTTCGGCTTTACACAACGAACATAATGTGGCTCTGTTGCATTAAGTGTCTCGAGCAATGATTGCAATTGTTGCTGAACATTAAGCAATGAAAAAAAAGAAGAAGATAAAAAGCACTTGCCATGAGAAGCTTTGAGAGGGAAAACCAAATAGCATGACTTTCAGACATAAAATTGAAACATAACATGGGTACCCCATTGTCAATGTGGCACCTCCTTTACAAAAGAAAAGAAAAACATTGTACGAACATACGAATTGTGATGTAGATTAAAAGAAGTGATGCTACTATACATACCTTAAAACGAGAACCTATTGATGAAAACTTTGATGATTTGGCAGACTCCTCAGGCAGAGGAGGAAACAGGCCAGCCACAAATTTGCACTTGGAAGCACTAAGAAGTGCCTGATGCTCAGCAATCACATAGTCTTTGTTTTTATCCAGGAAATGCTCAGTTTGATAAGTCACCTAAGTAATTAATATCACCAAAGGACAGACATCAAAATTAATCATTTTACTTCTCAAAATGATTTCCAGAATACACCAATGTGACGAAGATAGACTATGAAGCCTACATCACCGGCATAATGGCAAATGGTAAAGTCTGTACGAGACAGTTTTGGCTTGCTAAATCTTTTATGGTTGGCAAATGTCTGGTAAAGCTTTTGAGAGAATGTTTCATATGTTGATCTTGGAAACATGCTGCATACATGACAATAATTAAACAGAGATTTACAAACTTAAAGGATATAAAATTGATATGGGAGGGCTCTTTATCTAAGAACAACTGCAAGCACCAACCATGCCTCATCCAGAAGAGCAATGATGCCACCAGGTTTCTGCAATTATTATGGGTAAATAAGATGGACAGTAAGTCAGAAATTTCAAGAGTAAAAAAGCTAAAATAGATGCAGGAACAGATCTTCATGTCTACAGAGCATTTAAGACTCCAGAAAAGGAAATAGCAGAACCTTAATTTTCACATAGGGTTTAATAGACAAAAAAGGAAAAGAACTTAAGAAAATAAAAACAACTTGAAGAAAATGGATCGACGAGACTCGATCATGTTGTGAATCAGGAGTATAAGCACTTTCTCATTCTACAAAGAAAAAGCAAATGCAGATAAGCCAGCTAACTTCCTTATATGAATAAGGTTGATGAATTTATACAGTGGCACATGCGGATATTTTTGGTCCCTTTATACTTCTATTTTTTTACGTCAGCACAAGACTGGCTTTGGGCAGACTAGTAAGATTAAAGATGAAGGCTTGAGGCAAAGCTTGATTTCCTTCATTCATGAAGTATCTCCTTATACAAGGTGTACAAACTAAATATGGTAATACAGATAATACAAGTTGTTGTGAGTATTGGCCTTGGCTTTGTAGTTGCTTTATGTTGGGCAAGTTTGTTCGGCTAGTTTTATCTTGTTACCCATTATATAAATAGAGTGCCTAGCTTCACTTTGAGGCTAAGGCTTCCCATTCACTTTATCAACATGGTATCGGAGCAATTTAGAGGAAACCCCAAAACGCTAAAATCCTCACACCCTAAACCACCATCACCGCCACCATCTGACCTAGGCGCCGGCGATCTCGGGGGAGGCGGACCCGACCCCTAATAGCGGCCGCACACGACGACGGCCGCTAGAATGCCTCACCCGCGGCAGCAACTTTTTCCAAACGCTACATTACATGCATTTTTCTCATGATCTGATCACATAGGATGGAAGAGCACCTCCGGATCTACATTCCTCTTGAGCCGTTTTTCGTTCCACCTCCACACGCACCTCCTCACTCTCCGGCGCATGACTCCCATGCGCCACCATAAGGCCTATGTGCTGCCGTTAGCTCCGGACCAGAAAGAGCAATGTGTCTGTCTCCTCATGCTGGACCTTTCTTCCTCTTCTGACAATAGCATATGCCTTCGTTTTCGGTCCGTTTTGCCTTTCCCAAAGATTTGATTTCTATGTTATTGGTTTGGTGAGTGTATTCCTATGGATCTACTTGGAGAATGCTTTGTGAATGGTGGATTTCTTTCTCTTAGTTACTGTTGTGATCTCTTATGTACATGAGATTGTTTCACTCTCTAGCTTGTGGACTCGCCTTCGGATATTTGTTTGAGGTTTCTTTTTGGCTCTTGTTTGCCTCCCATCTGTGTGCTTTGGTATTTATTATCTTGATCATTTGACTTATGACTGACGAGGCTAAAGAGACCACTTCTGAGTACGTTCCATCCACTACTAAGATCACTGAAACTCGTTTGAGTAGGGCAGTTATTTCCATGGTGCAGACGAGTTGAGATTAGTATCATTGGCTTGGAGTTGAAGGACCACTTGACTGAGGAGAGTCCCAGTGCTGAGAAAGATCATGTCAAGGCCAAGACCTGAACTAGAGCAGATGCCCATCTTTACACTCATCTCCTGAACTCCATGGACTCTTCTATTATTGATCTTGTGACTTATTGTACTACTGTGAAAGAGATTTGGAAGTATTTGACTCTCTTATATTCTAAAAAGGACAATATGAATAGGCATTATGATGTATCTCAATCCTTCTTCCGCACTCAGCTTGATTAGTCCTCCCTTGGTGAGTTCGTTGCTTGCTTTAAGAAGGCAGGCATCATTGCACTAGGATGCTCCTCACTCATGGCATTGTGCGCTCGACTCTAAGAATTAGTAGTGGAGCTCCCTCTTCCTTCGCGCTTGCCTGCCTTATTCTTGGTGTCCGAATCAGGTGGGTAACCAACCAATTCGAAGCATCGATCCCGTGTATGCCCGGGCTTCTGGCAATGTTCAAAAGATGCGGTTGCCATTCCTTCCCCCAGATTCAGTTCTTTGGTCTTCCTCCTTGTCCCTGCGCTGTTTGCTGCCCTCTTCCAATGTGAAGGGCAGTCTTCTCCAAGAGTGGTGTTGTGTGGACATGGAAGGTCGCAATCTTCTCATGAGTACTCCTCATGGCAGCAATGTCCAGTTGCTTCTCCTCTTGAGCAACGAGGGAATAGATCTTGCTTAAGGAGGGCAATGGTTCGGTGCTAAGGATCTAGGATCGAATGACATCAAAATTAAGATTTAAACCGAAGAGGAATTGATGGATCATCTCGACTTCACGTTGGTGAGCATACTCCTTGCTCACCCCACAAGAGCACTTTGGCAGTAGGGAATAGGTGACGAGTTCATCCCAAAGAGTGCAGAACTAGGTAAAATAAGCAACGACAATGAGGTCACCCTGCTGGAGATTGACAAGATCATACTTCAACTCCCGGATCCTTGGAGCATTGCCTTGAGCAAAGCGCTCATTCAAATCATTCCACGGGTCAATGCGATGTCAAAATAGGCTACACCGTCTTATAGTTCCGAAGATAGAGCATTGAACAACCATGTGACAACCAACACATTGCATTTGTCCCAGGAAGCTAAATCGAGGGAATAGGAAGCAGGTCCATCAACGAAACCGTACTTATTCTTGGTGCAAAGAGCATTGGCCATCGCTTGCTTCCAAGTGGGATAATTCACCCCTTTCAATACACACGAAAGGAGGGTGGTTCGCGGGTTGTTGGTGGCGACAACCGAGTATGGAGAGGTTGGGTCTGTAGTAGCCAATTGTTTCTTTGCTTGTTTCTGCGTCCAAAGCCATATGAGCAAATGTGGGTAAGGCAGAACAAAGGAAGATCAGTGAGAATTTGAGTGTGGGCATTAATAGGACTTTTGCTCTGATACCATAATAAGATTAAAGATGAAGGCTTGAGGCAAAGCTTGATTTCCTTCATTCACGACATCTCCTTGTACAAGATGTACAGGCTAAATACGGTAATACAAATAATACCAAGCAATTACATGTATATGACAATAATACAAGTAAATCAAAATCAGCTATTCATGGCAAGAGCAATAGATCGGCAACAGATTGGGCAATCATGGTAAGGGAAACCGCCAATACGAACGACACACAAACGCTTCATAGGAGAGAATTTGGAATTAGTCACAAACAGAAATGTATTGGCACTACATTCGAACTATGATGATCTGTCTCAGTTGATGAGCAGCTAAGCGAAGAATATTTGAAGGCATTGAGCTGGCATATTTGACAAACTATCGGTAGAGGCTACAACTTATTCTAGTGGAAGTATGCTCTCAACTTGCTCTGGGATATTGGTATGGTGGATGCAAAGCCTAGTGATACTCCTATGATGCTTGAAGTGAAGCTTCTCCCGAGAGATGGTTAGGTATATGGTGATCCTAATAGGTATCGGTGATTGATTAGTAAATTGAATTATCTCGTCATCACTCGTCCATATATTTCTTTTGTCGTCGGCATGGTGATTTTCCTCATTGGGAAACAACCATATCCTCTAGTATATTAAGGGACGTCCTCCTCGAGGTTTACTCTATAGTGATCATAGTCATCGACGTATAGAGGGATTTTCTAATGCCGATTAGGCCGATTCACCTTCTGATCGAAGGTTTACTACCGAGTATTGTGTCTTTGTTGGTGGTAATCTGGTTTTTAAAAAGAGTAAGAAGCAATTAGTTGTTGCTAGATCCAGTGTTGAATCTGAGTATCGTGTTCTTGCACATTTAACTAGCAATGTTACCTATCTTTATCAATTGCTTGAAGAGTTGAGGTATTCGGTTTCTCAGCCTGTTCAATTGTGGTGTGATAATTAGTCTATTATTCGCATTGCGTCGAATCCAATCTTTCATAAACACACTAAGGGTGTGTTTGATTGCAGGATAAGAAAATGGGGGATATGGAGTAATGAGGGATATATGGAGGGATTGTAATAATGA
>JAOWBR010111008.1:0-21122 GCA_028571145.1 Dionaea muscipula
CGGTTTCCCCGAGCTAAACCTCGGGGTGCCCTCTGACGGGTTTGTTCGTCTGTTTCAGGCCTTCACAAGTTGTCAGACCAACACTCCTCTCCCGAGCCAGCCGGATCCATCTTCTGCCCGGACCTCTCGGACCCGGTTCTCTTCGGGACTTTGGTGATTACTCTTGGGGTTTTTTCCGGGAGTATCAAGTGTGTAAATTTTTTGAGACAATGAGTGACGTATCTCAGTACCGAACGTTGTTTGAGCGGAGAGATAAGCCAATTGCTACCCGTAATGAAAGTCAACGAGGTGTGCATGAGTTAAGTGCTACTGAGACCCTCACATCCACGATAGCAGCGCTCTCCGAAATGGTACAATTGCTTACTAAGAAAGATGCAGTCACCACCCCCGTAGTTAGACAAATGGATTCCTGTGTTACTTGCGGGAACACGACGCATCATTGATTAGTCTGTCCAATGACCGAAGCTCATCCTGACCTTACTATTGATCAAGTTAATGCTGCTCAAGGGTTCAACAATCCCCGCGGGTATAACCCTCAACCCAATGCTTACCCGAACACATTTAATTCTAGGTAGGGGATTATCCAGGCTTCCAATGGCGTCAACAGCAGCAACAACCGCAGTTTGTTGTAGTGCCTCACACATCGCCACCTCTACTATCTCAATTTACTTCAGGCACACCTTCTGAGGCGACGATGATGAGAGCGTTGTCTGACAAAGTGCAAATGCTGGAGCGTCTAACCGAAACTCAAGAATAAGTTTGTACCAACACACAGTCCATTGTTCGGCTGAAGACCTAAATGAGTCAGCTAGCCAACACTCTAAACAAGAAGGAGGAAAGATGATTGTCTAGTCAACCTGCTCAAGCCCACCCCCCAAAAAAAATCATAATTACCCCTTTTTTAAAAAATGAAATAATTAAACAGTACTATACTATTGTATCATTTGAAAAAAAGGTAATATACTACTATTTGAATTAGAAAATATAAAAAATGATAAAATTATTCGAATGTAGGGATAGTTACTCTAGACACACATCCTGAGATGTGCCTTGTTTTAATTTTTTGATAAAACGATAATATAACATCGTTATATAATAAAATTTACGAAAATATTCTATCGATTTTATTTTAAAAATGGTGAAACCACTTTTGTTTTAAAAATGGCGAAAATATTCTACCGATTTTGCAAACTAATCCGAAAGTATATTAGACGAGCGCCACCCCTTTTGCTTTTCTGGTCGGTACACTTAATGTCTTAATTAGCAAATTCGATAAAAATACGAATATTAAAATATGGATAGATTGAATTAATATATAAATTTATATAAAATACACGTATTATATATATAATAAGTCATTTTAAAAATAGGGAGCTTGATGCATCAATACATCATCATTTTCGTTGCTGCTTCGAATTCATCATCATTTTCGTTGCTGCTTCAGATCCATTATCATTTTCGTGAGGAGACAATGGACTCATCGAAGAAATTGTTCAGTCAACTCAAGGTAGAATCACCTCCTTCTTCTTCTACCTACCTCTGTCTATGCCTCTTCGATCTTTTTGGTAGATTTGCTCCGCAGAATCATGCGGTGTCCTTCAATGTATGATTTTGATTTGTTTGATTGGATCATGGGCACAGGCTGCGGAGCCATTTTTCATATTGGCAGGACCTAATGTGATTGAATCTGAAGATCATATCATGAGGATGGCCAAGCACATCAAGGCCATCTCATCCAGGTTTCATATAATTACTCTTCTTCATCTCCGGAGAATGCAAATTGTATTGTTCTATTTGAAATGGGTTTATGTGAAAGCTCGATTTTTGTATGTGTTGGTTTTCGTCGTGGTTTTTGTCCTGATGATATCCCATTCTGAGTTTTTTTAGGGTTGGATTACCTCTGGTTTTCAAGTCAAGTTTCGACAAGGCCAATCGGACATCTTCCAAGTCGTTTAGGGGTCCTGGTATGACCGAAGGCTTGAAGGTAAACCATCGGATGTTTTTGCTCGTGCTTTTGTGAATACTCTGGCTCTGTTGCCTTAGCTTTGTAATTCTTCCTATCTCAGTTGCTTGAAGGATGAAATTAGAGATCGTTTCTTGGCCTTCTAAGCGTGATTTTAGTTTTCAATTATCGTGGTAACAACACGAGTTTTCCCCCTATTAGTGCCAAGAACAATCTGAAAAACCAACCCAGTGGATAGGAGAATGTGATATAAAGTCGACACTCGAAACAAAGTTGTAACCTGGGAAGAAAAATTAGATTGCTTTAAAATTAGTAGATTATTGGAATGAGAGAGTTCAATATATGACAAATACAAGTGGGAGATCGATGACGGGGAGTTGAGGATAAGGGATCTAAAGGCCGACTAAATTGGTTAAATATTTAGATGAATGGTTGAAAAGATGGGGCAGTTGATGGCCATATAACTTGGAAAGTGCAAGCAGGTTGTTTCTAGTGAATTAGCGAATTGAAAATATTAACTCTGCATGTATAAAAATGCTTCTTAAAGTTAAATGCCTAAGCAGGTGGTTGATAATGCCAAAAACCTAGATGAGAAGCATTATAGTGATGGGTGGTTGTTTATCTAAATGTAATAATAGTGGTAGTGATGAAGATGTTGAGATGGCTCATATTGATTCATTGAGCAATAAGATTTGTTGAATGTTGCTGGTATTACATGGTAGAAAAATTGGGTCTCTCCATCTGAAGGCATTTGCAAAAGACAAGAAAAGAAGAGCTAGAGAATCGGAGAAGTCAGAAGATATTTGTTATGCTGAGATAGTAGTAAGAAGAGAAGTATGACAAAAACTGTGTGTAGCATCGTGAATGCTTGATCCTAGTCAGTGTAATCTGGCCTTTGTTAGCATTAATGGTTGGGACAGAACCATTTATATGGATTATGCCGAGAGAGTTATGCCTTAATTTGGTTGTTTCTGATATGATATGGCAGTGGATGCATGCTGGTTTTTTGTTTTGAAGACTGCACACGATCGTTCCATGGAGAAGTTGATCCCCAATTGCATTAGTATTAGAAGCATCCGGTTTATTTAGACAAGGAAATTAGTGCTTCTAGGAATAAGGAGTTCTTGCATTATGGGGTTGGAGAAATTTTTAAATTCAATAGTATCTGCATCTTCGATGGTATGGTGGTGAAGATGCTTGCTAAGTGGTGTCTAGTGGCATCATCCTGAGACTTACAACAACATTGTCTTCAGGATAGGGAATTCTCAATTCTGTCACACCGGGGTGGCCTCCTTTTAATTTATTGCATCAACAAGATAATGAAGAGTTTTTCTTGAGCAAGTTTTATTTTGAAGTTACTTAGTTCCGGGAACTAATTGTTACCTTCGATATAGATGGTGTCTTATTGTAGTTGCAATTTAACTATCTGCGGTGCTTATTGACCTCCATGCAAAATTGTCCTTTTACTAGGAAATTACTTATAGAGGCTTTTTTTATTTTAGTTTGTTAAAGTATAAAACCATTTCCCGTATCTCTCACCATAAGTTTGAACCTGTGATAGATTTGATTCCTTGGCATTGTATTTCCTTCTCTATTCTGCTATGTTTTATCCCATAAGGAATTGTTGTAGCCTTTGGATAATTGTCATTCCAACAAGTAGATTGAGGGAAGTTAATTCATTTCTTTAACCCTTACTAAAGCCTTATTGTTTCTGTTGTTTCCATGGTAAGCATTAATTGCTGATCTATAATTTGGTTGTAGATCCTTGAAAAGGTGAAAGTAGCATATGATATCCCTATAATAACTGATGTGCATGAGACTATCCAGGTAAATTGTGATGTATCCTCTTCTCTCTTTTTTTTGGGTGGGTGTGTAGCTTTTTGTCCTTTTTTTCTATATTATTTTCTGTTTTCGTTTTGGTTAATATCCATTCAGCTAAGAAATGTATCATCTTGAAGGGGATTGAATTCTTCACTGATCCACACATCTTCACTTTATAAATTAGTCTTCCAACGGATACACTACCCATCTTCCAAGAGACTGCACCAACTCACCCGTGTTTTTTGTTGTAACAAATCAAGGAACCATCTCTACCAAAAACTTAAATGTTAAAAGACCCATGAAATGATTTTATGTCTTAACAGGTGTGAATCAGTATTATCTGTAAGATGCTAAGGTACTGTCTGCTTTTTGATGACAAAAGGAAGTGACAACATGCAAAGCTGCAAAAAAACTACAACCTTGAATCCCCCAACAGATCTAATCCTCAAGTGAAAAAATGCCTTTTGGGCAGAAAAACGAAAGAGATGCTCTATTCAGAAGACAAAGAGAGATATTGTTGACTTCTCCATGTTTTTCAGCGCCTTTTAATGTCTTCTGTTTCAGTTCGTACATGTGACTTCTAAAGGAGCAAGCCTTCATGCTTTCTTTTCCACCATTTCCATTGAAAATGGTCTCCAGTCAATTATCCATTTTGAACTTAGTAGATGTCATAATAGAAGTACTGGCAAAGAGTCATATGGTGCGCAAATCAGTGGAAAAAGTATCTGTGTCCAGAAAACACTCATAGCCAGTGTAAGGATATATTTTTCTTTGTTTGGGTTGATTAGTCATTTCTGGAACTGCCCTGGTATGCTTTGGGTGTGATGTCACTGCAGTTCACCAGATGCCTCTTTCAATGTCAGGTCTGTTGCACTCGAGTTGTGAGTCTCTGACCGTGATGTTGCTTTCATCTTCAATTCAATTGAAACTTTCTGTTGTTTTAATTTACATTTAGCTAGTTGCAGTTCACATAATATTTGTCCTGGTTGGGAAATCTTAGTACTAAGGCAGTAATAGGAGTCCACAGTTATGCATTATCTAGTACTATCAAACTGTTTCTAATCCTTCCTGTCTTCTCTCTCTGTGAATAGTGTGAACCAGTTGGCAAGGTTGCTGATATTATTCAGATTCCTGCCTTTCTCTGTCGCCAGGTCCAAATTAAATTTACTTTTGGATGCTGTTTGAATTGTTTTGGTCGTTCAATAATCAGTATTTCATTTTTTTCTGCTGATATATGTGCATTCCTTCTCTCTTCCTTCCTTCATTTGAGGTGATTCTTTCACTGTGGACTTGTTTTACCATTGCAGACAGATCTACTTGTGGCGGCTGCCAAGACTGGAAAAATTATCAACATTAAGAAAGGCCAATTTTGTGCTTCTACTGTGAGCTTTTTTCTTTCTTCGTAAGTTGAATTGACAGATGCATTAGGGGATATTTGAGTAGCATGCCAATTTTCGATACTTCTTTTCTATCATGTAAAGATTCTGGAACTGTGCCTTGATTTATGAGGATGTTGTATTGCAGGTGATGGTTAATTCTGCTGAGAAGGTCCGGCTGGCTGGAAATCAAAATGTTATGGTTTGCGAGAGAGGAACTATGTTTGGATACAGTAATTGTCTACACCTTCATTTAATTTCTAAACACTACTCGTGTCACACCCCGACTCCAAATGAGATGTGACCGGCACATGAACCCTAGTCCACATAAGCTTTTATAACAATTTCTAAAATAGATTAATTAATCTCAACAAGGTCAAACAATTAATCTCAACAATTGAATCGATGTTCCAAAAATAGAGCCTCAAAATTATCTAAACCAAAAGCCAAGAAAACAACTCTTAAACTTAATTCACAATGTTTCAACAATAAGAATCATATCCCAAATTATAAATAATATAACCCCCAAAACCCCCTAGAGGTCAATATCCGTCCAGAGCTTCTTCGACAGTCTCCAGCTATGCCTCTAATCTGAAAAATGGAGAGTAGCAACTGTCGGCTATGAAAGTTGGGTGAATGTCTAGGCACTGGGTAGAAGCAAATAGCGTACCTTAGAAATAAGGGAATCAAACGGCAAGGGACGACCATAAGGTCTCAAAAGACAAGTGACCATGAAACATCAGATAAGAATGACATAACAAATCAAAATAGCATGTAAAAACAGAATCCAACCGTCAATCGATAAATCAATCGCCATACTCTCGAATCATAAACAACAATCAATATCAAATGACAACATATCATTTACGTCGGGACCAGTTCACCAATCCAGTATCAGGATGGTGTATAAGTAATCATAAATCGAGGCCATCAATAAATCTCATCAGTTATGGACGTCCTATAATCAATCTCATAGTCACAACATGGATGACACTACTAGTGTGATCCTATAAGCCGACCCGGGTGACCAACGGACACCCGTTAAGCGTTCTAGAGTCACTCCCCAAGGATTTCTCTCCTAAGAATGACCAAAGTCACTTCTAATAAATGGTCTCCCCTGGACTTTGCCTGACTCAGTGAGGTCTAGGGTTACCCTCGTGAAAGGTGGCCACCCTCACGAAAGGTTAAGCCCTAGCCTTATAAGATGTATCACAAGGTCACGGGTACTCATGAAACAATATTAAACAATCATGGTCACAATATGAGGCTAAAGTAATCATCAAGATATAATAGCAGGACAATAACATCGGATAGGTCATTCACATCATAATCATTAATAATCATATCACGAGACGATCAAATATGAACAAGTTTTACGGTGTATGCTGACCGTAAGAAAAGGAGGGTATCAAAGAAATATTTTAGGAATTCAAGGAAGGCAAATGTTCTAGACACTCACCTGTAGTCCGAGCAATAAATCCCAAATGCCGAAACTCAACAAAGGATAGTCAACCTGAAGAATGAATAAAGTGTCCGAGTTATCATAGTGCCCCTAAGCCGTATAGATCCTAAAATAATTATAATAACCTATTAACCCCAAATTAGCTAGACGTCTGACCACTTATCCATTAATAACGTTATACACCCTCAATATTTCTTCATTATCACCATATTATTATTGATTCTCTCATCAATTATATTACTACACAATTCGTAGCCCTTAAACACGTCTATTCACCCACCTGCATATATTTATTTATACATGTAATAATATAAATGCTCTCACATATATATATATTCATATACACAACCCATCTCTATAATCCAACCTCAACTCACCAATTTATCATCCACACGATACAATACCATAAACAAGATCCCAGGCGTGCCTTCACAATATGCCGTACACCAATCAACTAGGGTTTTAGGGATAAAAATCATACCTTTACCTCGAATGATGTCGATAACGTCCAAGATCCATCACGGACTCACCCTACTCCTCCTCCCTAGTCACCCGACACCATGAAACCACGAAAGAATCATATCTAAACCCATCAAGATCAAACCCTAACAAAAACCCTAGGCAACGGAAGGAAAAGAAAATAACCCCGAAGACTTACCCTAATGTGGTTGCCCTCGTGAATGGCCGTGTCAATACCCAAGGAGCCACCTCCTTGTCCCCCTTGCAGCTGCTGTTTGTGTCGCCAAAAGGGTGGGATGAGAAACGTGGAAGAGAGGGATAAGAGAGAGATGGCATGAATGAGGATATATCGCTGATGGAGGGAAGATATAAATTATAGAATGATCGATAGTAACGTGAATGATAGGGGGGTGAGTGTAGACGTGAGGCTGATGAATAGATCAGCATAGGGTATTAAGTGTTATTTAACAAACTTATGAGATATTTAAAAGATAGGAAGGGATAGAGATATAGTTAATAATGTGCTATCAAGATAGGTGGATAAGATACTAATATGATATATATCAATATTGAAAGATAGCCCATGCACGTGGATGATCTCTAACTTGCTAAATAATAATAACCAAAATAATATAACTAATAACAATAAGAGAATATTTAAAATATATCCAATGGTCAAGGATATATTCAAGAATAAATAATAGTTAAACTATATCTATTAACAATTAATAAAAAAAATTTTATGTATAATAATAATAATCATATAAATCATAATAATAAAACAAATTATAATAATATACTCAAACTATATGACGGTCCTAGCCCAAAGTTGGATAATTAATAGAATAATAATAAATGGTAAATAATAATTATAATAATAAATACTATTAATAAATAATAATAATGATGACCGGTCCTAAAAGGACGGGTTATCACAACTCGTTCTTTGTGTTTTTTGTTTCCCTAGCTGTTAGTATAACAAAGATAATGGAAACTGAGTTTGAATGTAGTGATTGACCTATGTAAACTTTGTACAGTTTAATACATTTACCACTTCAAAGATAATGGAAACTGTTTTGCTGTTCCAAAAATAAGAAAGTATATTATTTCTTCTCGTGATGATATTAACTATATATCGCTGACTTGTAGATGACTTAATTGTTGATCCACGGAATTTGGAGTGGATGAGGGAAGCCGGTTGTCCTGTAGTAAGTGAATAAGCAATATCCTTGTTGAGAGGGAATAAATTATGTTGAATAACTGACTTTGTTGTCTGCATTTTAATGTTCTCATGACAAACTGACTCTTTGTTGAAGTCCTATCAGCTGATCTATTTCATTGATGGTCTTGCTCATGCTTTTTCAATTGTAAATTGTAGTTAATTGTGAAGTTATGTAATGCAGGGAGAATGTATTGTGTGAATGATCCTAAAAATACTGTGACATAGAACCCTTATAATCGAACTGCAAATAATAGTCATTGGTTTGCTAGTTTGTGCTTCATGTGGAGTTCATTTAAGGATTTTGTATTTCTCTATTTATATGAAGAATGGAGAGTATAGATAATCCTTAAAGGTTGGAAATTTAGAACTTGTCTTACTGAACATCTAATTACAGTGCTAAGTTGCTAGATCTCTACTTCATTTGCAGTCCATTAAGGACTTTCCATTTCCGCAGCACTATTCCCCTCCTGACTGTGGGTACAGTTTTTGAAGCTATAACTTCAAGTTGTATGTAGGGGAACAGGGTTTCCGGGTCTCCATTATTATGCAGCTATTACTAAGGTTTTATTCAAAAGCTTGGAGTACAAGGACTGCTAATGCCCAACTCTCTAGGTTACTTTGCCCTACCCCGGTTTCGAGATGATAAATCTGTTGGGGTGGAATAGAGAGTGTGTTGATGATGGATAATTCATGCATACCAGTGCTGATGTATCCTCACTTTGCTTCTGGTCGCTTTAGCGAAGTCTTGATTGACACTTCACTGTTGCCTATGGCCGTGGTGCACGTCTCTTATTGCAGATTGACGTATATAAGCATTCTTCCGGTCATATTGTCACCTTTTTCTTTGAGAAGCTGCCTTCATGTTAGCACAAAATGGAAATCATCCTTAACAGCTATAGGTAACTGGAATTTCAAGAAAATTTAAGATGGAAAGAAAACTTTCTGAGGAATTTTGAACTAGGGGAACGATAATTGATGGTATATATCCAAAGAAATTTAGGTCTTATATGCATGTAAATTGCATATGCCATAAACAACACACCCATATACGCATAATACCTACTATGTTCGTATGAAAGTACAAAGTCGTCCTGCTTTATCACTTTAGACAACTAAAGGCTTAAAGAAATCTGCAATACCTTCTGCAGCTTATTATGTCAAAATTGCAAATGATGGTAGAGATATGGCTTTGCTCATTTTACTATGTTGTGCCATTTGAAGTTTGTGATGCCATGCTAAAATCTTAAATTAAGATATTGAAGTTTTTTTATGCTAGATTTCAGTCCTTGTCCCAAGTTTTGTGCTTCCTAGATAGCTGTGATTATCTTCTCAAATGCTTACATACCTGGAAAACAAGCGGTTGCATATAAACTTGGAGAATGATAAACAGTTGAATCTCAAATTTGTCATATGAGTTAAGCTGGATGAGATACTTTGCACATTGAAACAGCTAATGGAGGCGGCAAGAAAATAGCTGCGAGAACTAAGTATTAGGGAGCATGACACTACCCTTCTTTTGTAACAAAAGAAGTCATAGGCACATGAAAGTTTTCGACACTACATTAGTAAAATACTATTAATTATCAATAATTTCCAATTAATTATGCCGGATTCCATCTTATTCAGAGTTTGGTTCCTTTTTCTGACATTTATACTTATTTGCTCGGCCGAACTCTAGTTATGGATCTCTTTCCAATACTAATATTGAATTCCTGAATTTTACTTAGCCGATAATCCAGACATTTTGTTGGGGCTTGACAGTTGCTTAACCTCTTCATTACAGATTGCTGATGTGACACATTCATTGCAACAGCCTGCTGGGAGACAGGTGTCAATTTTATCGTGTCTTGCTGGTAGCATGTTAAAGTCGAGGGCTCGAATAGTGCTATAGTTTTATCAGTTATCACATTGGCTGCTTTGCCTTCTGCGGCCTTTCTCATTGACATCAAAATTGTAGTCTTTCAGTTCTGCTCTAAGAATTTGCTGCCACCATTGAGGTCTAACATGCTGCGTCATTTGATTCTTTATCTATATCTTGCCTAATGGGGTGAGCAGAGAAAGAGGATATTAGAGTGCCTTGGTTGGGCAATGATAAACTTAATTCCTGCTCCTATCTAAGTTATCTTGTGAACCACTTTCTATTAAGAACTATCTGTTTTGTTTCCAATGACTTTTCTGAAGGAATCTCTTCTTCTCTACTGAATTGGTTGGACCGACTTTAAGCAGCGAGCTCTCTGTTTATTTAGATCTGATTCTTGGTCGTTGTTTTACTATCTTCTCAAACAAAAAAAAAAAAATGCTGTTCTGAGTGTTGATTCTGAAACATTAGATTCCGGTGAGCAAAAAATATCAGTCTATCGAGCAGGCTGAAATGCCTGCTGTACTTGCAATATTCCTCATATTGTGTGCATATTAGCTTTGGTAGGAATTTGAAGATTCTTTTGCTTGTAGGTTGAAATAGCTTGTCCACTAATGTTGTTAATCTGGACATCTTGTTTTCCTTCGGATTTGTGCTGGTGTCTTATGAAATACATCTACATTACTGCTAATGCTTGTAATTTCTTTATTACATCTTGTTTTCACTTACCTTGTTTTTTTTTTTTCTTTTCTTGTCTACCCTATTTTTTTCACTATGTGCTATTATCACGTCCATGATCTCGCTCATGTAATAGCTGGAAGGTGGCGGTGTTGCTAGTGGAGGATTTCGTGAATTAATTCCATGCATTGCAAGGACTGCTGTTGCTGTTGGAGTTGATGGCATCTTCATGGAGGTACAAATCTAAAGCATTAGTTTGATATAACTATATTTTGCTTGTGGCTCAGATACACCTGCAGTTCAGAGTTCTTCTGGTGAAAGTGTGTTTGTTTCTGAGAAAGACCTAGAATAAATGGTTGCAAGATTTGGTCAAGTTCCGCACAAGTCATTGCAAGAATTTCCCAGTTATTTCAATGAATATTTTTTTGCGGTAGGCTGAAATGATGATGAGAACTCCTTGCGGCAGTGAAATATGTTAAGAGTTTGGACTTCCAACCTAGGCTTATGCTAATGCTTGCCTTTTTTCCTCAATGTACAAGGTGCATGATGACCCACTAAGCGCACCAGTTGATGGCCCAACACAATGGGTAAGTTTCATATCACTATTACCAAGAAGCAATATCTGATTTCTCTGAGAGGGCATTTTTGGAAATCCATTGGCTCTACGATGGGAGACTGCGAAATGCCCTGCGATCCCACACAACACCTCCCACTTGCCCACTTGACACTCTTCCTCCACTCCCCCACTTACCCTCACTTCGCAGGTTGTTCGCAAGCCCATTTTTGCGATACCTAGCAAAGCTCGGTAATTTTTGATAGATTTGCGCTCTCAAATGGCATTGATAATCTTCTTTGCTTTCTGGTTGATGTTTTGAGGAATGGAGGAACTTACTGCGTGTGTTTTCTTCCTCTTTTATGATAGCCACTGCGCAACTTGGAAGAGTTACTGGAAGAGTTGGTGGCTATTGCTGTAAGTGTCTTTCTCAAACAATCATTACACAATCCTCTCACTATCGACGTTCAAAAAATCTCCAAATTTCCATCCCCCCTCAATTTGAATCTCTGGTTTTAGAGATCATTATCCATATCCTCTAAAAATCTCTATCAATACTCTCACATCCACCCTCCTAATTTTCATCCACACTTAAAATATTATTACACAACACTCGTACTATTCATTCTCTAAAGATCTCTAAAAATCACATGCACCAATAATGATGCTCTAAATGGCAAGGCATGCATGGGAACATCAATAGTTGGAATCCTCGATCATAGTTGAATGATCACTTGTGTTCTTGCACGCCTCCATGAAAGCGAATGAAGAAATATCTTTGTTGCGAATTCACTCTCGAATTAGCTTATTTTCATAGCTTAGTGTTGTTGTTTACTGACACAGAAAGCTAGCAAGGGCAAGCGACGGTTTGAAATTGATCTCACACCATTCCATGATTAGGAAAAGATGTCGGAGGCCGGCAGGGTAAGCAGTGAACAAACAATTAATACGAAGAATTCATCTCCTTTGATGGAATAAGCAAACATTACTCTTAGCATTATATTGCAGAAGCAGAACCACTCAACTGGGCGCAAGGATGATTGTATTGAAAGGGGACGCCAAACTGGCAGTGGACAATTACAAGTCAAGTCTACAGAGAGATTTCTTAGAACTCTTCTTCTTCCAACTTCTTTTTCCTCTTTTTAACTTACACTTCTATAGGCTTTACATGTCAAAATCACCTTAATTAAACGTGATTCTCTCATCTTATCTTTTATAAATTTCATTTCAACCATTCATTTTTAAGATGGTAATAGGTATGTCAAAGACAAAAAAAAATTTCGACAATTTACGTTGATATTATCTATCTCATTATGCGTCTCTCTCTCTTGGTAAATCATATCCTGACATCCGAGTTCTCTTTGATGATGTATGATGGTGGCACGGTACTTTGGACGATTCCTCTATTTTGTTTTTGGTGCCGAAGACATCTAGAGACTCATTTTAGATCTAGAAGAGCGTTTGAGGTTGATTGGTACGGGATTCTTCATCATCTGTTAGTTCCCCTCCGTTGGTTAGGGTTTTCTACTCCTTTCTGTTCTTTATTAGGGATTTGTTCAGTAGATTAGTGGATCTATTGTTCTGCCGCCGTTAATTTTGATTTGGTTGTTCCATCTGTTTGTTTGCTTCCGCTGATTTGTGTTTGCGCTGCGTGGGTGACACAACGTTTGCGTTGTACTCTTGCGCTGCGTGAGTGACAAAACGTTTGCGTTGACCCCTAACACCATACAGTATGTTTTAAGTTTGTAAGACACTATTTGGTTTGTAGGAATTCAATTCATAGGATTTGAAAGGAAAAAGGAAACTAAAGGAAATCGAGGAAAACATTTTTCGTGTTTGGTTTGTCAAAAAACACAAAAGGGATCGAAAATGAAATTGAAAGAAAGTATTTCTATCATCTTGATTCCTGTCATAGTAAGCAGAATTCGGAAGGTAAGAGGAGTGCGATGAGATGGCTAAAGTATTCCTTTTAAATAACAAAACATAAGACCTCATAAAAGACTAAAATTGTAAAATGATATTTAAATTGCATTTCTTTCCTTTCCATTCTGACTAAACAAATAACGAAGATCATTGATTCCTTTCAATTTCTTTAAAAAAAAACCTATTGGTTTATTGAAGAGATAATATAAAGATATATACAATAGGAATTATTTTTTTTAACACGACTTCTGAAATTTCAATAAACCAATTTGCTTTGTCATTGAAATTTCAGCAACACAAAATAAACAACCTTCGAAGAAGTTATGAAAAAAGAGAGAGAGAGATATTGTGTTAAGAAACAAAGTACGCTTTGAATTGTGTGAGATAACCCATTTACTTTCTCGTTTAAATTGGAGGTTCTTCAGACACACCCCCGAATAGACACACTCTTATCTTAGGGGTCTAGTGGACATTTTTGTCCTTTTTTTTGGATTTTTTTAGTCAAACGGTATGTTGCATCGGAAAAATCATGGAAGCGATTTGCGTCCAAAACCTTCCAAGGTCAAACACCAAAGTCCCGATCCAATCGGGATGGAGCTGGCTCCGGTCGACGAAGAGGACCCGGTCGACTCGGGGGAGTAGTGAGAGGTGATCCAAAGGTGATTTCGATCCGCTCCAGAGAGAACTTGAGAGGGAATAGGCAAACAGGTCAAAGGGTACCCGAGGTGTAACTCCGAGAAGACCGCTCTGATGTTTAAGTCAACATGTGCATAAAATGACCGGTAGCTCTGCGTGCGAGGAGAACCGAAAAATACAGAAAAAGAGAGATCAGTCAAACGATTGGGGAACAAGCGGACGAGTATCGCCGAACGAGGGCTTGACCGAGGGAAAGGAAGGCCGAGCAGAATGAAGTCGGTTCTGAGCGAGGCCGAGTCAGAAAATGGCCGAACAGAGAGGAGATGTCCGAGCAAGGCAAAGCCTAGCCGGATATCCAGGCATGAGGGTCGGATATCCTCCGGGTAGGTGAATGGCCGAACAGAAAGGAGATGTTGAGCAAGGCAAAGCCTGGCTGGATATTCAGGCATGAGGGCCGGATATCCGCTGGGTAGGAGAACCGGCCGGCTAGCTGGGTAAGGTTGGCCGGATATTCGAAAAAGAGAGAAGGACGGGCAAGCCGTGGTCGGATAGACTGTGGCCGGGTAGGGTCCACTACAAAAAATACAAGCTGTTAGCGATGGTCATAATCCGTCGGGAAGGTTCTATCCGTCGGTCATCTGACAGCAACATCCGTCGGAACAAACGTGGTTGCTAATCACCGACAGACCGGTTATTCCGTCGGTAATTACCTACGAAAAAAGTAAACCGTCAGTAATTTCGTCACCTTTTGCCAATCGGTTTGTAATGACGGATGTATGTGTCCGTCGGTCTTTCCGTCGGTATATACCTACGGATTACCGGTAGATTATTGTTTCCGTCGATAATTACACAACCGGTTTCTTCTCTTCCTCTCCCGTGCTTTCATCTTCTCTTCCTTTGGTCTCACTTGTTTCTCTTTCACTTTTCTTTGATACTTCTCATGCAAGTGGCATACAGGAGACAAATATAGCGGTGGCTTTTCCTTGCCAGCAAGGTATCCTCCTCTTCTTTCATTTCTTTTTCATGACTTGACTTTAGTTAACCCAGTAACATTAATACGTTGTCAATAATCTGATATCACATCTCCTTTAATCAAACCATGTCAATATGACAATATTATAGTCCATCCATCATTACTTATCCATCACCTTATTCCCATTATTATTTATATCCCTCAATTTTCAATTCAAAAATCAAACACATCCTTATTGAACAAGGACCAAGGTTGAGGATTATTCGGACCAAAAAAGAACAGGGAGAAAAAGCTTGAGACTTTTGTATTCAGTTGTTGGGCCTCGTCTCTCCAACTCGGGAATGGAATCACAACTACAAGAAAAAACCCAATAAGCCCAAATCATCTTTGGGTAGATGCCGAAGAGCCCTTAAGAGCCACTAAACTCCAGATTGCGCAGCAGCCCAACAATGGCTGAGAGGGCAGAGAAAAGGAAGACTTTGTCTGTGATCCACTCAGAAATTCAGGAATGCGAAAATCAAAATCAATACTCTCCTCTGCCAAGCTTTAGGGCCATAGCACCACTCATCACCAGAGTCACAGAAGGCACAAGCAGCACACGGAGCCAACCATCTATATAAGGTGATGTATTTTAGCAAACAACAATTTTCTTCTTCTTCTTCTTCTTCTCTATATTTCTTTTGTGGGTTCGTTTCTGGTGGGAATTTGACTAATTTCAAGTGGAAATAGAGCTGTTAATGTTCGTTTGTCTGCATAAGAAAGGGTTTTGAGCATTAATTAGCAAAAGAAAAAGAAAAAGAAGTGATTTCGTCATCTGGGTTTTGATTGTTTATGGTGGAAGGACAAAATTGCAAGTGCCCAGTACTCAATCTTTTGTGTGGGTGATGATGTTGGTGTTGTGGGTTTGAATTATTGGTGATTGGAAGTGTGGATTGCAGGTGATTTGAGCTTGTGGCTGAAGTAAAGTTTGAAAAGTGCTGAAAGCATTGGGTTCATAGGTTTGGTCAATTGCTGGAAGTGGAAAGGGTAAGATGGCAACAGTGGAGGTTGGGTTTTTGGGGTTAGGGATTATGGGCAAAGCCATGGCCATGAATCTCCTGCGTGATGGGATCAAGCTTACTGTCTGGAACAGGACTCCTTCCAAGGTAGAGCTTCATCACTTTCTTTTCTTCTTATTCTTCAGCTCTTTTCAACTTTGGAATTGGCCACCTTGTTGTGTCTTATTGGCGATTGTTTTCCATTATCTGCATCAAATTCAACACCATGATAAATACTTACCGATGATTATTGGCATAGAATCTTGAGTTGTGTAATGAAAAGATTGAACGGATGATATGGTGTTGTGACTTTGTGGATCTTGCATCTAAAAAACAACAGCATCCTGGGATTGTTTGCAATTGTCTAAGACTCCAAGGACATATATACTTTTATCACTTGAAGTTAGCTCTATTCTAGTAGATTGGTTATCTTATGTTCATTCTCCCTGGATGAGTTTAGAATCTCGGCCGTGTCCCCTTACACTTTCAGAGTTTTAACTTGGCATGAAATCAGTGTGATGAGCTTATCGCTCACGGTGCTTCGCTTGGAGTAACACCTGCTGCTGTAGTCAAGAAGTGCAAGTACACTATTGCAATGCTGTCGGATCCCGCTGCAGCTCTTTCAGTTAGCATATCAGACCTTGACTGGTTTTCTTTGTCCTTCGCTTTTCTTCTTCTCTGAGTTGTACATGCGTCCCATGTGGTGATAATCCGTGTAGGTGGTTTTTGAAAAAGATGGAGTGCTGGAGCAAATTAGAGACGGAAAAGGATACATTGACATGTCAACAGTTTCCACTGATACATCTATAAAGATTAGTGAGGTTTGCAGCATTAACTTAAGTGCCAACGTTTGTCTTTTACAGTGCAGCATATATTTGCTCATGGAATTCTTGAACCTTTGAATGCTTGTGGTTTTGCTTGTTTGATAAGAGTCTTATTATCATTCTTATACAACAGTGATATCATTATCCAGATCATGCTGATTAAAATTTAACCCTATGGAAGGACAAGTACATGAGAATCATCAGTTTTGCAGTGTGATTCACCATGCAGATTGTAGTAACGTGACAAAGTACAAGTTCAAGGGCTGAGTGATCAAAAGATCTGATGTTGGTTTGTAGGTCTCATTAGTCTTTTACGTAGATTCTATTACTAGAGGTCTCATGCTAATGCCGTTATCTTGGTTGGGTCATAGAAATTTAGGGATAGTCCTCCATATCTTTTTGTTGTAATTCTTCCACGGAGCGGATGGAGTTATAACAGTTTAAATTTCAAAATTTTTACAGGCAATTACATCCAAAGGTGGCTATTTTCTTGAAGCGCCTGTTTCAGGTAGTAAAAAGCCCGCAGAAGATGGTCAATTAATAATCCTAGCTGCCGGGGAGAAGGTAAACATGAAATAGTCTTCTTTCTCATGAGGCCATTAGATGCAAGTGACATAATGTGGCTTTTGCAATCCACATTTCTGTCACTGCTTAGCATCTCGCATCTATCTCAACAGCTCATGCTTGATGGGGCTTGTAACCTGCCCCGATTTTTGTAACGTTATTCTTTTTTCTTGTGTTTCAAGTCAAAAGCTCATTGTATGTTGGATGTCTTGTGATTTTCCTCTTCTCTTTAATTGCTCTGCTCGTGTGAGCGCCTTTTGTTACTATACAGTTAAAAATTACTCCTGCTTTTTGATGTAGGAACTCTATGACGAAGCCATTCCTGTGTTTGATATAATGGGAAAGAAAGCATTATTCCTTGGGAAGGTCGGAAATGGCGCCAAAATGAAACTTGTGGTCAACATGATTATGGGCAGGTGCTAGTTGCCTACATGAGTATTTGTGCTCTCGTTAGTGCGATCTGAGGATCGGATATGTAATGCTGATAAGACTACTATAGTCTCTCAAATGGTAGAGGTTATACCCGGAAAAAATACGTCACACACCAGATAAAAAGAAGCTTATAAGACATGATATAAAAGACTCTATCACCATCTGATTAACCACTTTTCCTACAACAGAGTTCATCAAAACTCTACAGTTAAGCGTGTACTTGGAGTGAAGTAGTCTCAGGATAGATGACCTTCTGGGAAGTATTTTCTAAGTATGGGTGTAAGTAGGCAGTCTTTATATCAGGTCGTGGTAAGCACGACTATACGTCATTCCGGGCACACGTCAGCCCGTCGTGCTCCGAACATGTCCACGTTTCGCCTCCAAAAAGGGGTGATAACAGTAGACATGTGAAATAAAAAAACCTCATACGCTACGGGACCCAGTTGCCCTAGAAACTATTATGGAGCTCATTTCCCATTGTCCTTTTGAGTGCTGAGAGTTATGAGTAGCTACTTTTCTGTAGTTGGTTCTGCTTTCTAGATCGATAGACAACCTGTTGAAGTGGAGATTTATGAAGGGCCACTAGTGTTTCAATCTTTTGTATGAATGCACCTAAGCATTCATTCGCTCTATGTAGCTTATGAATCCTTAACCCACCACTTAAGTGGCTGCCCTCTTTGCAGTATGATGACTGCATTTGCAGAAGGATTGGAATTGGCTGATAGGAGCGGACTAGATTCTCACACCCTTCTTGATGTGTTGGTGAGATTAGATTGATTATTGCTAATTGTAGTGCACAATTACAGTTAGAACTGAACATAAATCTATATATTTTGTTTATATTTTTCCCAGGATTTGGGAGCAATTGCTAATCCCATGTTCAAGTTGAAGGGCCCCAGCATCATTAAGAACAACTATTCAACTGCATTTCCCCTAAAGCACCAGCAGAAAGACATGAGATTGGCTCTTGCCCTTGGAGATGAGAACGCTGTTTCGATGCCCGTTGCTGCCGCCGCCAACGAGGTTAGCGCTACTGTTGTCTTTTCTGTCTGAATAGTTGGATCATGAAGTGGTATCGTGAATTAGGAGATGCATGGAATCCGCCGTAGTGGTAGGGGTGGGCATTTGGGTTCAGGACCCACGGGTTAGACCCGGACCGGGTCCAAATGGGGTAGGTCGGGGCGGGTCGAAAAGTTTGAAATATGCAAACGGGACGGGACGGTCCGAGTCAGAAATAAAACGGTTCAGTCCGGATCCGTTCCGGGTCTGAGTAAAACGGTTCGGGTCTGGTTTGGGTCCTGCTAAAAAAATTTTCAACCCGGACTGCCCCGTCTCATTGTATTTTGAAACAGGTCGAGTCTTGGTTCGGATAATTTGGACCTGACCCAGACCGTGCCCACCCCTAGAATCCGGCATTAGCTTTTCTTTACACCCACCCAAGGCAGTAAGCATGTTCAAGTAGCTAGAGCCAAAATAAGCTGAGCCAATCAACTACTTTTACAAGCTGATCACATCTTTCTTATCTTGCAATTTTCAAGGAAAATTCTGTGCTAAAACACCTCAGCATTGAGCTTCTAACCTTTATATTTGTTTGTGTTTATGCAGGCATTTAAAAAGGCGAGAAGCATGGGTTTGGGGGATGCTGATTTCTCAGCTGTTTATGAGACATTGAAGGCTCCTAAACACGGATCTTGATAAAGAGCTCCCGGGTTTATCATGTGACGGGCAGCATGGTTATGCAATGCAAGCTCGCCCCGTTCAGATTGAGCCGTTCATTTTTGCTCAATACTCTGTGACTGTGTGTGTGTGTGTGTGTGTGTGTTAGTAGCTAGTACCTTGTAAAACTGGTTGACACTGGAAATAATTCATTGTTTGTTGCTTTGAGGAAGTATGGTTTGCATAATTATTATCAACTATGAATAGCCAAGGTTAAGGAACACTCTCCAATGCTATCAAGTTCTCATTCATTGCACTACTCACTTTAGACCCGTTAACGGTGATCGTTACATTAGCAGGTCCGGTACCCAGATGCTTCATACATTTCTTGTACGTGCAACACAAACTATCCGCGGATGAATCCTCCTCGATCACAGATAGAAAATGGGTGAATGACTAATGAGATTTGAGAAGATCGATAACAGAATCACGGCTCGGCATGCTAGGAATGGCTCCCTTAACTTGAACACAAAGAGAAGCTGCTGCAGCTGTCAAATTAAGATGATGAATAGGGTTAAAGATAGATAGATAGATAGATAGATAGATAGATAGATAGGCCTCTCTACATGCAGCTCAAAGTGTAAAAGGATATGCTTACCGGCGAATCTCAAGCATTCTTTCTTAGACTTTCCCTCAACAAGTGCAACTGCAAATGCAGATGTGAAAGTATCACCGGCTCCAGTTGTATCGACGATTTTTCCAGCTGATATTATGGATTGCCTCATGGTTTCTTCGCCTTTTGCAAATAAAGCCGAGCCTTTACCCCCGAGTTTAACTAGAACCTGCCTCACACCCTGGACGTACATATTCATTATCATCATCACGGCTACTTTTCACTAGGTAGGGTTAGCTACACGTAACCGTAAAACACATGTACATAAGATTCAATAATTATAGTGTACTGACTGTCGATGGTATGAGCATTCAAGAACTCACCATTTCGTAGCATTTTACCACTGCTTGACTGATCTGTTGAAATGTTTCTGTAGGCATCCCTGTCAAACGAGACAGTTCAGTTTCATTTGGGCTTAGGATGTCAACAAAATTAAGCAACTCTTGTGGAATAGGAGAATCCATCCCCCCAGCATCTAAAATCACTGCAACTCCAGATTCTTTTGCGGCCTGAAAACAAACAAACTACCAGAAGATCAGCTAGCTAACTGGCAACTAACTCAAAGGCAAACGAGAGTGTCGCTAAATACACCACAATTTTAACTCATGCCACTACATATTTGGTAGGCTGGTCGGTCGAACGGTTCGACAAAGTTAATCGAATAGTTCGGTGGTCTTGATCGAACTGTTTGATCAACTTGGCCGAACTGTTCGATTTGGCCGATATGTTCGGTCAAGTCCATCGAATTATTCAATCAAGACCACCGAACAAAAAAAAATTGATGGCGTGAGTCCCAACCGTGGTCGTCGTCGTCATCATCATTATCCTGACCTATTCCCACTATGTGAGGTCGGCAGCACGTGTCACGTGAGATTAGAGGTGATCAAAATAACCCGATTTGTCCAAATCGCCCGGTCCGCTTGTTTTTCTTAGCGGGTTTGAAAATGATATTGAGCCTGAAATAATTTTCCGAGCCAGGTTTGAGTTTATTTATAAAGGGCCGACCCGGCCC
>JAOWBR010111008.1:21132-35339 GCA_028571145.1 Dionaea muscipula
ACCCGGCCCGTATTTTTTTATAAAGGTCAGGCCCCGCCCGGCCCCGCCCGGTCCAACCCGTCTAAAATTCGAGTTTAGGATTTGAGAATACGGCTCACGGGCTCTAAAATTATGTCGAATCCGGGCCAAGTCTAAGCCCGAACCCGCAAATGATCAGGTTTACGTGAGATCCTGCAAATATAATCTGCTGCCTAATACGTGCTGAGTCCGGACCAAACACGTCCTGAATCCGGGTCCGTAGTGTATATAGAAAATCTCGGCAAACAAACGAGATGGATAACTTTGAAACAAAACAATTGAAATGTGTGACCTTGGCGACTTGAATGTTGACAGAGTCAGGAATCTCCCTTTGAAGCAAAACAATCCCAGCGTTCCTCACGGCGTCCAAATCCTGATGAGACAGTTGATGAGGCCAAGAAGACATGTTGGCACCACCAACAATGATGATGGAGTTTTGGCCATCAGACTGGAGCATGACCACAGCATGGCCAGTAGGCACCCCGCTCACATTCCTCAGATGATCCAAACGAACCCCACCATCCTCCAACGCCTCAGTGATCAACTTCCCATGTGCATCCTCACCGACTTGCCCGACAAAGTATGTGGGATAAGAGAGCTTCCCACCACATACAGCCTGGTTAGCTCCTTTGCCACCAGCTAGGGTCTGACCAGACTTGGCAGAAATGGTCTCGCCTTCTCTTGGAAGCCTATCAATCTCCACATATATGTCTGCGTTCGCCGACCCAACCACCACCAGTGGGGGGACGGAGACGGATGCCTGTTGAATTGAGTTGCCTTTCGCAGAATTTAGAACCGACGAGGGATGTCGCGGGCGTGATCTTGGCACCAAATTGGGGTTGAATTGATTTGCGTTCTCGTTGATTTTGCGGGGGAGTCGATGATCAATTGCTGCGTATTGGTTATGGGCAATTGGACTCGACTGGTGCTGCTTGAGCTGTGCAAATGATATTATTGCCCTCATCACTATCACTGTTTGAATCGCTGATAGCAATCTCACTTCTCCACACTTCTTAGCAGAGTTGGGGGGCAGAAGTGATCGAATCGAACCCGCCTGGCCCTACCCCAAAAAAAATGCTGGTTTGGGATGACCATTTCATGACAAATTTTCAAATTTGGGAAAACAGAGTATTAAAAAGGCCAGCTAATTTTCAAATCGGCGTGGGTGGAATTTTTTATGATATGGAGATATAATATTATTTTTGTATTGATAAAACGATAATATAGTACCGTTTAATTGATTTTTTTATTTTTTTTTTTGGATGATATCGTTTTTATTTTGTAAAACGATAATATGTTATCATTTTATCAAAAAATCTAAAAAAAGATAAAATCCCCGCACACCCCAACAAAGTATATTGCTTAAAAAGGGATCAATAAATTCATAATTAGTATCAGAGTGTATCAGGGTGAAAGGATAAGATTATACATAAATCTTATAAGACAGCTATCTAACGGCCTATTTGTGAATCTGACATTTTCATCTATTTTTTGATTGATTTGTAATGATCTGATAACAAGGTAAAAATACCCTATTTTTATATAGTACGACTTTTCAGATAAAATAGACTCATCGTGTACTAAAAGGTCCAGAAGGCCTAATAGAGACAGTAGGTCCAAAGACCCTACAGGGATAAAGAGACCGTATGTGGGCCCCATAGGTCGCAGCCCGCAACCCGCATGTGACCAGAGTGGGTCCCACACGTGGGTCTCACAGGTCCGAGGTGGACCCCGCACGTGGGTCTCATATGACCAAGGTCTGCAGTTCGCAGGTGGATCCCACTGCTCGACACGTAACTCCATCGGATGAGTGACACGTGACTCCACTGGATGAGCGACGCGTGACACCACTCAGAATTCGACACATCTCTCCACTCAGAGGCCGACACATCGCTCCATTGAAAAGTCGACACGTGGCGGATTCAACCTCTATAAATACCTCCTACCTCCTTTGATTTCAACATCCAGATTTCAAAGTATTTTCAAATATCTCTGAAATTTTTCATCTTTGAGGTCTCCAGCTTTACAGACCACTGACTTAAGCATCGGAGGGGAACCTCGAGGACGATCTCGAAGCCTCTCTAACGAGCTGTCCTTGTACATATTACAGAGTTGATGGAGAAGATTGACGTCCTAGCGACCTCGCGACCTGCGACCTGGTGAACAGAGTTGACACGACTGTGATGCCAATTGGATTTTCAACCGTTATTATGATTTAATCGTCGAATGTGCTTAAAATATGTTTTTAAGGAGGTAATGCCAAATAAAACTGGTAAGGGCTGGATTTAAGCAGTTTTTATTACAACCGTTAAACTATGTTTTTATATAAAACTGTTTAGATCAAACCTTTATCATTTTTGTTTTTTTTTTTTTTTTTTTTTTGTTGATTTCTCGCATGCCCTTTCAGACGCTTAGATCATCGTAAACTATTAAAAAAAGGGAAGGTCCGCAAATAATTATCATCGTAAGAAACATGTTTACAACAACTAATCTATGTGAATTAGTGAATCATGAATCATGATAATAAAATCAATGATATAGATCAGTTGTTATAAATCTGTTATAAGTGTATCCTTTGCCCGCTCCTTAAGGTCCCGTTTGTTACGCAGACAGAGAATAGGGAGGATAAAGAATTCGTCGGATAAGAGGTAGGATAAGGAGTGATGAGATTAAGCTATGTATAGCAAATCCTGGAACTCAATTTTTATAACATGTTTGTTTTGCTGTAAAAAAACGTCGGATTAATTTTTCATTTTTAAATTGTCCCTCCCCCATTTGAAGAACAGAACAGAAGACTAAGAACAAAATTGAAAAACATAAAGAATAGACGAACAAATCAGTCGAAGAACATGAACATGAAGAACAAAATCAGTCGAAGAACAAAATCGAAAATCATTCTTTTAGCTGGATAAGGATACACAAAATCGAAAATGAAGAAGAACAGAAGAAATCGAAGAATCAAACAAATCAAAAATCGAACAAATCAAACTAATAAAAAATCAAACAAATCAAACACTCAAAAACGAAGAACAAAAGAACAATCGAAGAAGAAATCAAATTAGGGTTTCAATTCGAAGATGAAAAACAAATCGAAGATTAACTCGAAGATGAAGAACAAATCATCGAAGAACAGAATCGCTAACAGAAACCCTAATTGAAGATTGACTTGAAGATAAAGAATAAATCGAAGATGATGAATAAATCGAAGAACAACTCAAATTAAAGAAGAAAATCGCTTCAGAATCTCAGATTAGGGTTTCTAGTCACCATTATCATCAACAATCAACACCTCAATCTGGAGCATCAATTCATGAACGATGATCGACACCTCAACCGAGACCATCATCATCGTCGGCGAGGGAGGACAGAGGCAACGACCATATTCATCATCGACGGCAACCACATCATTATTGGCGACAAGAAATCGAAAATTAAGAAGAATAAGTCGAGAGGCAAAAGCCTCACAATCCAGCCTGAATAACCAAGTAAAGTAACGGGAGGAAGGGGGACATTACTTGGTTGTCCAACCTTTTGGCTGGATAAGGATATCCGTGGATAAAAAAATCCAAGCCCTAATTGTGTTACTAAACACGAGATAAAAAAGATGGTCGAATTTCTTATTCAATCCAGACTCCTTGTAAGCAAAACAAACAGAGCCTAAAGTTTTACAACACCTTCCCAATTAATTTAAACATCAGAACGATCTTTAAATTTAACCTTCGAGACCCCTCTAACAGTTTGTTTTGTTAAGTTTACAATTCGTTTCGTGCCGAGATATCAAGACCGTAAAGAAATAAAATAAAAAAGATAATATGATATATTTGCCTGCTTCTTAAAGCTTTACAACGCTTCACACAGCTTATCGTTCAAACCACATTATCAGAAAAACCTTACATGGAAAAGAGAGAAAAAGAGTCGCTCAACCAACTAGATCAGACTTGCAGAGACAATTATTATTATTAAGATATAACAGGCTGTTCCATGTTAAAAGAAAGGAACCCAAGCTCTGTTAGTATGCAGAACTTTCCCCTAAGGTGTCTGGCTGGCTGGCTGTACACATAAAAAAAGCCAAAAAAATACTACCAAAAAGCACCCACTTCCCTTCAGTGATGGACGCCATTCCCATTGCTGTGGACGACACTGTTAATGGTGGTGCCATTGACAGTAGCTCCATTTGTTAAGCCTTTAGCACCATCACTAGTCCCATTCAGAGTGCTCTTAGCATCATGATCATTGCATATGCCACACGGGGAGCTTCTAGCGAGTCCGTTCATGGAAACACCGTTCGATCTAATCTTAGATTTCATCGTTGTTGAAGCTTGTAATAGATCATCCAATTGCCCAGTTGCTGCAGCAATCAGGCCTGTAGGAGAATATTCATTACCAACGATAACGGTAAAGAGAACCTGTATGTACTGATACTCTCAATCAAGGACTTGAAATCATAATCCACTTTTATTACCCAGAAATGGTGGAGATGGTTTCACCGGCCTTGACTTGAACTCGGGATGGAATTGCACCCCAATGAAGAAAGGATGATCATCGACTTCGACAATCTACAAGATCACACACACGCAGTAGAATCAAAATGTACATCGACAGAACAATCTATTACGCCGTAATCAAAAGTTTCTAACCTCCATCCGCTGGCCTGTTTCATCTTTTCCTGTGAAAATGAGACCGGCGTCCTCTAGTCGTGCAACCATATCGGGATTAACCTACAAACCAAGTGGAATGACGATTTTGTACCTGTTACATTTAAGTTTAAAAAGGGAAATTATTTTCGGTTACTACGTGAAGCTCATACACAAACCTCGTATCTGTGCCGATGTCTTTCATCAACAAAGTTCACATTGCCATACCTAAGGAAACAAAATCACAATTACTCTCCCACATGACAATCATTTCTAATCTAAGTTCTTCCTTAATTTCCACATTTTGATTAGTTCAGATATCAATAAAACTTACAGTTTTACAGATTTGCAGTCTTTGACATGGAAAGTTGTTCTCCTCGACCCAAGGCGCATCGTACCTCCCATATGGGTTTTAGATCCCTGCTTACCATAAATAAGATGGATGCATAAAGATGAGACACTGGCAAGTTAACTATACAAACTTGAAGAATATGCATATTACATAACACAAACCTCTAGCATAAATATCACAAAAGGGTTCCGAGTGTTGGGATCAAACTCGGTGCTATTTGCATCTTTGATACCCAGAACAGAGCGAGCATAATCGAGGACAGCAGTTTGCATTCCAAGGCAGATGCCTAGGTATGGAACTTTGTTTTCTCGGGCGTATTTTGCTGCTAGAATCTTCCCTTCAATTCCTCGGTCACCAAACCCTCCAGGAACTAGAACAGCATCTGAACCCTAAACATCATATAAGACAATTATAAAGCAATCAAATAATACAATGCAATGAATTGAGTCATGGGTTTTTTAAGCATGTTACCCTGAGTGTATTCCATGCAGCTTGATGACTTTCTGGATTCTGTAAAGGAGGAGACCATGATAATTAACTTGTTATTTATACAAAAAGATGAGAACAGGAGTGGCTGATTTGAACCGATGAAAGAACCAATTGGAAATGACCTGTTCCTTCGTGGCATCTTCTAGGTCGCTGGCCGGAACCCAATCTACTACAAGCTTCCTGTTTAGGGCGACAGAGGCGTGGAGAAGAGCCTGCAAAAAAAAGACAAAATTGGCATCATTGTAATTGCATGAGTGTGAGCTATCAATGACAATATAATTGCACAAGTTGAACAATCTTAGCATCACTAAGCTTAAATCAACATAATTGCACATGATTAGTATTATAAATTAAGCATATGAATGTATGAGACATGATCAATAGTTTAGAGATGGCACGATATATTAGAAGAGGACTCCCGAAGGTCCAAAAGACACATTTGAAGAGTAAATGCAATAGATCCTTATGAATTAGTGTGCATCTGATTTCAGTAGATATACTTTTCAAAACCCAAACAAGGGATTATAAACCCTATCTATGATCATACTAATAACCTTCAAATGTTCAGGGTTGAAGTTAATCCTAGCAATTAATTACCTTCAACACTGAGAGATATGAATCTGAAAGACCTGTATACTTGCCAACCATGGCTACCCTCACCTGTTAACAAACAGATTAGAAACAGGCTAACAAAGTACAATCAAATACAAAAAGGAATAGTAACATCTTTTTGACCTACAGGCTTGTCCAACAAGTCGGAGAGCCGAGTCCTGATAGTCCATTCCTCTAACTCAGGCTCCTTCCACGCGACACTAGAACAAAGCCATGCAGGGTAAGAAAGGGGAACAAAGTTATGAGCCAGACAATGTAGAAGAGATAGCAGAGGATTTCACAAACCTGGAAAGGTCCAGCACCTTTAAGATTGCTTTGTGAGCCATCTGATCCTGATAAAAAGGAAAAGATTCCCATGTTGATATTGAACGGAACAGTACGGACTATGGAAAAAGTCGAAATATTTGGGTTCAAGGTTCAAGTCTCCGGGGATGGTTGTGTTGCTAGGGTTGGTCATCTGTAAGCTAGCTTGCTAGTTGACTTATCCGGTTCCCGTGATTGCAAGGTTTGCGGAAGCTTCGGGTAGTCCGTCAAATTACGGCAGTACCCCTCGGATATTAAAAAAAGAAAAAGTCGAAATATGCCACATACAACATCGACTTACTCTTAAAAGCAAAGGAACGTGCCAAATGTTGGGAACGTCATATAAAGTGATAATATTGTCCTCCTGCACAATGACACAGTTCAAGTAAGACCGACTTCGTAAGAGAAGAGCAAAGAGAAGCATTCTGGAGTGGTTGTGGGAATACTCTACCGGTACATGGCAAAACTGGGATAGCTTCAACTTGATATTTTCATCAAGTGGCTGCATATTACACAAAATAAGATGACGGAATCAGTTCCAAAATATCAACCGAACGATTTAACTCAAACCCTTTTGGCACTGCTAGTAGTGACCTTTGCACTCCGGCATGCTAATATATCTGGTGTTAAGCCCAGTCCCCGTAGACCACGAACACTGTGCTGTGTTGGTTTTGTTTTCTGCGACAAAAATTACGACATCAAAACATAGCTCAGGTTGACAAGATTCTCTATAATCTTATGATGATGCACAACCATTTTCTGATGTAAATAAGGTATAAGTTTTCTCCAGTCTTGCCATCAAATAAAACATGGGTGGAAACCAAATCTAAATAATTACCTGCTCTCCAACTACATTTAACACGGGCACAAGGCTGACGTGTATTAGACAAAAATTGCCAGGACCTGTGAAAAAAAAAAAAAGATTGGCCGGGTGGAGAATGTTAATCCTGCAGCAAGTCCATTACCGGCAATGATATGTTTATCGACATGTTGATAGATAATCTCACCTACACGGCAAGAGAATTGCCCAAGAGCCTCGATAAATGGCATGGACTCAATATCACCTGTATCAAGAAGGGGAATTTGCAGGCAAGTTAGAACACAACTATATCAGAATCAAAATGGCACACTAAGCATTATAGCTGGCAAAATACCTATAGTTCCGCCCAGTTCAATAACACAGACATCAGCAGGACCTTCACGTCCATCAACTGGAATCAACGCAGCACGTTCAATCCATTCTTGTATGGCATCTGTAACATGAGGGACAACCTAGCAGAAGGAAAGGGGGGTTGTAAGCCACCGTGACAGAACGCTGTGCTACAAGTATTAGAAAGCAATTTAGCAATAGAAAGGACCTGGACAGTTTTCCCCAAATAATAGCCCCTTCTTTCCCTCTCAATAACAAACTGTTATAAGATAAGCAAAAATATCAATATTAAAAATTTAACTCAATGAGAAGGAAAGAACGAATAGAATATCAATCTTACGGTGCAGAATTACAAATACTAAGAGATCTCCTTGCCTGATATATTTTCCCGGTAGTGATATTGTTATCACGAGTCAACTTTATATCGAGGAACCTCTCGTAATTACCAAGATCCAAGTCCACCTGACAAAAGGTCAAAAGGACAAGCAAGTCAATTATCCAGTTCTGGTAAACTAGATTCTGCACTCAGCATGATCAGACAAGCTATACCTCTCATTGCCAAATACAACAACAACAACGAGGTTACCACGTACACGTATGATACGTTTACACAAGATCCGACAATAATAGTGTGATGGTTGTTGGCTACTTAACACGAACTGCCCTAATCTAATCACAAGATTAGCTATCGGTTGTCCGCTGCCTCTCATTACCAAATACACAATGATTAATGAGTATCCAATTAACCATCTGCACTTTTTGAGAGAAATCATTGTAAAATGTACAAAGTAAACCACCAGTTCTTTATTCTATGTTGTTCATTAAAGTGTACAAACATCAAATGACTAAGGGAGTTCTCCACTAGTAATTGATAGAATGTCATTTGGAGCACCAAGGCTGATGTGCCATGGAGTAATAGCACCATCTTTCTGCCTTCTCCTAACTTTGGTCATGAAACACCATACCAAAGTTATGAGAAGAGTACCATAAAAATAAGTCTGCCCCACATAAACATAGCTTGGGCCCCCTTTATTTGTTCACAGAGAGAATGAAGTTCTACCCTTTTTATAGGCCAACATATAGTATAACAACAATAACCAAATAAATCAAACCCTTTTTTCTTGCTATAACTTATTGGATAACCCTTTTTATAGGTGAACCCATGTGCTAATTTTCAACCATTTAGAGCTACAAGACAAATTTGGCTATTTGTCTTCAGGAACATCCAAGTTAATAACTTACACCCCACAAACAGCCATTTGAAACCATTACAAAACTTCTAATGCGGGCGTCCGTAGTGCGGACGCGCATTATTTACTGGTAAATAATCGACAAGTTGCCAGTCAACTATGTTTTTCGTGTGAGAGATATTATTGTTGATTATTTACCGATAAATAATGAGTGTCTGCACTATGGACGCCCACATTAGAAGCGGACTATTGAAACCATAATCAGATGAAAATTGTAATGTATAAACCCTTTGTACAAATAGGAGGGAGGTGACACAACCACGAAGCCGACCCAGTTGGGAAACCACAACCACCTCATTGCATAATTGAGCTATTTTTATTCAAGAACTCAACCCAAGTAAACTAGTAGCAAAATGAGAAACAAGATCAAAGAGAACAATAAACTTCCAACCAATGTGGATTAGAGGTTTACCTCACCACCATCATCCAAGACAAACACCTCGCCATGCTCAAAAGGCGACATTGTTCCAGCATCAGTGTTCAAATAAGGATCTGGAGAACAAAAGGTAATGATAAATAAATATTAGAGCGGAAAAGCTAAACGTTAGACAAATTTCAGATTTTGTGGACCAAAAGGGAATTTAAAAAAAAAAAAAAAAAACACCATAAAGCTAGTCAGATCAAGTTCTTATCCCCTCACTTTGTGTCAAACGCAAAGGCTACTTTCTATGATCTCAAAATTTCTTCTGTGTACAAATGTTAAAAAGGGAAATTACGTGAGAAGCAGAAGAAATACTGCCAACCAATCCATGGAATTTCAAAATTGGAAAAAAAAAAAAAAAGAGATTTTGGTTCATTCCCAAAGAAACGGAGCAAAATGTTCGAATTCAACATGTATTCGCTGAAAATGTTCTGAGGAATCATGGAAAATTTCTATTCATTTGTGAAGTTCGAACAGAACCCGTGGTTTTGATCCGTGAAATTGAGGATCTCAAGGGAACCAGATAGCCTACAACAATTCGAGGCACAAAAAAAAAAAAAAAAAAAAAAAACACAGGAAAAGCACTTGCCAAGAAAGTTGAAATCCCACAATCTCCCCAGGAATTTCAAGTTCAAGAAAAACCCACTTGCTAAATGTTTAGAAAATAAAGTTTTCGTTAACCCAAATCGTAAAACAGGATACAGAGCATCAGTTGCAGAGGAAGAACACGAAGAAGAAAGTACTGAGCTCATTGACCTATTTTAATGGCGGTAACACGAAGCCCACAAGCCTTGAGAATCAACCCAATACTACTTGCAGTCACTCCTTTCCCTAGTCCACTCACCACACCTCCAGTCACCAGCACGTACTTCATCTTCACTTACCTCTCTTTTTCAAGCTCTGCTCTCTCTTCCTTCTCTGTTTTGTCCTTCGACGTAACTACTCTACACTTACTTCAAAAAAAACGCACAAAGCATTTGCTGATTATACCCACAAAGATCTAACGGGGCAAGAGAAGAATGAAATCCGTCCGCCCCCTTTAGTGTTGCTTTAGCTGCAACTGTTTAGACAGTGCGAACAGCATGAAACCCATAAAGAACGGCAGAAAAGATGAGATATGGCGGGTGAAGCGGGGGAGGAGACGGGAAGAGAAAGATGAATCAAAGAGATGAAGATGAAGGATGGACTCCCATTGGTGGAACTTGGCGGTCCCTCCTCTCAAGACCCACAATTTATATAGCAAGCCGCAAGAGAAGAAGAACACTGTACTGTACACAAATATATATTTGACCGGAAAAGGGTAAAAGGGAAAACCCAAAACCCTAGTTGCTTTCGAAGAGAAGAAAATTCAATGCAATTGAAAGGGGAGAAATCGGAATTCGAAATTGGAATGCAGTTGAAGAAGAAAAATAAATAATTTTTGGCAAGTAATCGAATTCTTGCAAGGAAATTAGTACAATTAATTAAGAGGAAATTAATAACAGAGATATAGAGAGGGAGGAGGGAGGAGGCATTTTCTTTTTTAGTCATTTTCTTTTTTAGTTAGCAAAACTAAGTATATTATTAATATAAAAGGTAAAGGATTTTGAATCCATTCACTGTTTATATGAACAGTATTTCTCTCTAATATATTTTTAGTTTTACTTAGATGATGATACGTGTTCCACATGAAAGAGAGGGAGAGAGAGGGAGAGGGAAGAGAGAAAATAAAAAAACATGTTTTTTAATTTATTTTTAACTGATTTAAGGATGGAGTGTTCATCGTGTCGAAAACATGGATAATTTCTAGTATTAATATAAAATATATTTTGATCACCATTTAAAAAACGAATCTATTAAAAAAAAAAAAAAGAATATACTAAGCACCTTCTTAATGTGGTCGGATTGAAAATTCAAATAAATAAGAAGAAAAATCAAAATCAATGCTTGGTTTAGATTGAGATAAGAAAGATAGGAGAAAATAGATGGATATACATTATCACAAGATTGCAACTTTTATTATTACATCTATGGAGATGTTATATGAACCCATATTTAAATCCCTCAAATCTAACGACTGTAAAAACTCTCAAAATAAAGGTTTAAATAAGTATGTATATATATACTATATAGTCGTTCCGATATACATATTAATCACTTATATATAAACGTACGTGGCTAACATTGATGCTAATATTAATGATATCTAATCCATCCCATATATAAATGTTTAATTAATTATTTTTTACCTTCTAGTGTTTTTTTACTTAAATTATTTATCCATCCATATTAGGGAACGGATTTGTATATCATCTTTTATACTTCTTCTTCACTCATGATCATAATTATTGGATTTGGGGTGCATGAATGAAAGGTTACGATTATATCTTAAGTGGTAGTAAAACTTGTATTTAACGTACTTCATTAAATGATGACTCCACTATCACCCAAGATGTAATCTTGACCTTCTATTTTTTTAAATCCAACGGTTATTATGATGGATGAAAAGGACGTGAAAATATGAGTGTCATGAACCGACTCCATTTTTAATATATCATCTGCACATATCTTTTACTTTTTAATTAAATACATAATGGACCGTAATTAACCTGTAATGATATTGTAGGAGGTTTACTTTACATACACTCACATGCGCGCGCCGCATTGTTCAAGAAGAAAAGTAGATTAAAAAAAAAAACTAAAAATTAATTACATAACCATTGGATTAAGAAAAAATTATAAAAAAATAGTCTTCCTTTAAAAATTACATCACTTCCTTTAAAAATCAGCATCAACCATTGATTTCTCTTGTAAATAGTCTTTTAAACTTTATTTTTTATGAAATAACTGTTTACCGTTAAATTTGCTGATTTGACAGTTAAAAAATTTATAAATAAATATTCAAACTAACACTTTTTTTTAAATGGTCAACCAAACTTCGAGTGAAATTTAATTTAGCCTCCAAACTATTAATCAATATTGATTTTGGTATCTAAACTTTCAATTTTTTCATTCTAGCCCCTGAACTTTTAAATTTTAATTAAATTAATGTCTAAACTTTTAAATTTTTAATTTAAACCTTCAACTTTTAAATATTTTTTAATTTAATCTCTCAACTTTTAGGTTTTTTTTTTGTTATTGTTATTATTTTTTAATTTATTTTGCTAAAAATATTATAAAAAAAATTAAAAATTGAGATGTCAAATTAAAAAATATTTAAAAGTTTAGATTAAATTAAAAATTTAAAAGTTTAGAGGTTAAATTGATTAAAATTTAAAAATTTTGAGACCAAAATAAAAAAAAATGAAAGTTCAAATATCAAATGAATGTTGAATGATAGTTTGGAGGCTAAATTAAATTTTACTCACCAAACTTCAGTTTTTTTTTTTTTAAATAAAAGTTTGGATAATTATTTATAAATAGGTATCTAAATTATTATTTTTTTAGTTTTTTAACGTGGGATGACTATTTGTAAAAAAAATCAAAATTTCATATCTATTTTCAAAAATGTTAAGTTGGATGAAAATTTACTAATTTTCACTTGAGTTAATTATTGGAGCTGTTTAATTGTTTTTCCTTCTTTTTCCCAGGGTGGGCAGAAGAAAGGTGTCATTTTGTGATCAGATAAGAACAAGATATATGGCACTTGTATGCACGTGATGAGATCATGACAGCGACAATTTCCAATTCCCATTTCAAATTAAGAATCTATTAACAGAAAAACCCAATTACAAACAAAGTATCCTTGAACATGAAGAAATTCGCTGGGCTCCTGCATGAAAACGAAAGGATAGTTATTTCAGCAACTATATATATATAATTATTATACTGTGAGCCGAAAGAAAACGGCGAAAAAGGGAACTCCCAATTACTCTGTTATGTATTGTTTTTTTTAAACGACAATCACATATCCACTATAATCATCATCAATAATACTTTGTAGAACGATTTTTGAATCAAAAGACAATTGATGATTCAGATTCATTTTAGATGATTTATTAAAAGATATTCGACGACTGTGATGAGGAGAGAGAAGAAAAAGAAGAATTAAATAGGAAAGAGGATGACATATAAGAAAAAAAGAGAACTAAAGAGGAGGGAGGCATGTGCGAAAGGGAAGAATTAAAGATGAGAAGAGTTATTTTTTATTTTTTATTATTTATTTTTAAAATTTTATACTTTTTATTTCTTTTATATGGTACACGTGTTACCCCTGATATTAAAACATATTTTTTATTTAGATACCTATAATTACGCATAAGATTACACTTAATCTCAACCGTTGAATTAGGCTTTATCTAATATATTGGGATTGCATCTCAGTTGGTGGGCCACTTCCCCTTCCCCCACTTCCCCAACCCTTAGTTAGTTAATTCGCGTATTATTCGTGTCTATACGTATTTTTAAAAAATACCTCCGTATTCTGTATTGATGTCAAAGATACGAAAAAATTCGCGTATTTAAGAGTCAGGGAGTATTAAAGGCTTAAAAGTATTAAATTCCTGTATTTTTATCAAAAAAACAGCCCAATTAAAAACTTAAAAATGTCCAATTGGCCCAACCTCCTAGTTTCAGCCTTTAATCCAAATTCCAAACCTTCAAGGGACCAAGTCCAACGGTTGGACTCCAAAGTTCAACTCTCCTAGTACCAAAATTTGTCTATATATTTTAGAACAAATTTTGGAATCCACCAAAATTTATCGGGAACAACAGGAGGATTATCATTGATAATAGTTTTTAAAATTGATTACTTGTTTTTTTTTTTTCATGAAAATTCTCTCTCTCTATCTATCTATCTATCTATCTATATATAATATTATATTTTAACGGGGAGGATATTTTGACACATCCAATTACACATTCAATTACACTGAATATTTACCGTTGGATTTACCTCTTTAAACGGCCCAGATGCCCCCTTTGGGTTTATCTTTTTCTTTTTTTGTTTTTTCTTTTTCCTTTTCTTTTCTTGTTTTTTTTATAATTTTCTAAAAATCTA
>JAOWBR010111009.1:0-23701 GCA_028571145.1 Dionaea muscipula
TAAGGCCTTTATATAGGCATTGGTTTTACGTAATAAAAGAAATTACATTAATTCTAGAATTTACATGTGTCATGGGGACCAGAGAATATTATTCTGGCAGGCGTACGGTTCTGACATTCTCTCCCCAATCAACCCAACTAACTTTGTCTTCTCCACGTAGGCAGCTTATGTGGCGTCGGGGTCGTCAGGGGAGCCGTGGCGTTAGGTGAGTCCATACCTGTCTCAGGGCGACGGTGACCCATAATAGTCATGGCGTCAGGTATAGCCTTTGCCAGGGCGCCAATTGAGGATGTCTCTGTCATCGCCAAATATGCCATGGCGTCGCCATTGCCTAACTCACAAGATTGATTGCCAACGGGAAAAGTAAATACATGGATATTCTCCTCATGACCCTAGGAGATGATTGGTGTGTCAAGTTTCCTCATCTCATTCTTCCTTCTCCTGGAATGAGTACCCGTCGCCATACACAAAGCTGTCAGTCAGGGCGCCACCTAGCCTTGGCGACAGAAACACATAATTTATCAATGGAGCTATGTCAGCTCCTATAATTTGGCATGGAGGCTAAAGGAAGTATGGGAAGGCCCATGGCATAGGAAGGCGACGGATGATCATCTTGGATTCTGATATACAAGTAGTTGTCGCCCTGAGTTACTCTTCTTCTCAGGGCGTCGATCTCAGTGGTCGCCATACTCAAGAAGGTCTCCAGGAGGTCCATGACATCATCTTCTTAGGGAGGACCAGGCGGAGGTAGGATTTTTTCCTGCAGAATGGACCCGACTCACTAGCGTAAGGTAGCCCTGGCTTGGAACTACAGGTTACCCTGACAAGACTAGTGAGACAGAGATGCGGACGAGAGCTGACTTGAACTCACTGCGGGAAAAACCCGTCCCCCTGGCGTTGTTGATAGGGGAAGAACGGATCCGGTTGGTTTTACCCCATAAGGGAAAATCCTCACTTCGTCATTGCGCTCGTGTTCCTTATTTGTCAAAAAAAGGGAGAGAAGCAAAGGGTTAGAGGTCGTGGACCTATGCGTGTATGTGGATGTACCCTTTGTCTGCTTGTCGAGCGTGCTCAATAGTTGAATTGGGAAGCGAGTCGGAAGATCGACGCTGTCAGAAGCGGAGTGAGGGACTCTGTGCACTTTGAAGTCTATGCTAAGCAATGAAAAATGTCAGTGGGATCCCAAGATGGTTAACCTTCGGGGACCGCTCCGACGATCGAGTTAGTCCCTGACTAAAGATAGGCAAATATGCACAAAGTTGAAAATAGAAGCAAGCGAGACTTTTCAGGAAAAGCCAAGCGGAGGTGAGATTTTTCCCTACAGAGGCGGGACAAGTCCGTCTTTCCCAAACAGGATCGACTTACTAGTGCGAGATAGCCCTTGAGCGGATCACAGTGACCACCTGGCACTGACACTAGTTAGATTTTACTGGTCCTGGCTAACAGGTAAAGAACGAACTCGGCTTACTTTAAACCGTAAGGAAAAATCCCCACTTCGCCATCGCTGCCGCATCATCCTCTGTCAAAAGGAAAAAAGTGAAGTGTGTGAATAAGGCACTGGGGACTTTTGAGTCATTTCGAGGTGCATTCGGTGTTCGAGCAGAGGTCTGGGTTATATGGATGACATCAACGCTATGGAGAGTGGATTCTTTAAGCCTGTGTGATCTGGGATTTGTACTAGGCAGCAAACTTGTCAGCGGGGTCCCAAGGTTTTTAACCTTAGGGGACTGTTTCGACGATCGGGTCAGTCCCAGATTTTATTAAAAACACAAGCAAATATATACAAGCAAGTATTTACAAGCAACAAATAAAGACAAAGAAAATATAAAAAGGGATTCGTCAGTGAGTCCTACTTGACAAAGGCTTGGACGCGGCGGACACCTTTGAGTGCTCTGGGATGAAGCCTTTATTGACCATCCTTCAAACGAACGGTTGTCTATGTCAATTGATGATCAGGTTCTCAGGAGCTGAAATTCTTCTGCGCTTGGATGCAGGGTCGGGGGCTTCTGCTGCGGTCTCTCTTGGTGGAGGATGAGGGGCTATCATCAATCTTCCTCGTTGGGGAGGATGGCTTGGTGGTGTCCTCGAGAGGACGTCTATGAGGGTCGGATGGTCCATCTCTGGTAATCTGACCCCCGTCTCTTCAGCACTTTGCCGTCTTCTGTACTGTATCTGCACTCCTTGTGAAGCACGTACCATCTTCTGTTGTTGGTCTGTCGGGTCCCTGAGGGTAAGACGCTTGGGCAAGCTCCTAACGACGCTGCTCGTGGACAAACTCCATGAGGTCAGCGGAACCCATGAAAACCTGCCTTGTTAGTGGTTCCTGAGGAGTGAGTTCCTCCCACGGATGGTTAATCCTGTGTGGCCTTGAACCATGTCGCCGAGATCTTTTGCTTCTGTGGTGACATCTATCAGGAGAGCTGTCACTGTTGTCTTCTCTAGACTCTCGGCGATTCTCAGCTCTGGAGTCAGAGATCATCCGGGCTCTAGTCTGGTCCTCCAGAACCATGAAGTTGCATGTTGTCTGAAGCAGCTCTTTAAAACTGCATGGTTATTTGGGAGTGAGATCGTCAAGGAAGATTTTAGAACGCAATCCCGTTCAGGACACTGGAGGGCATACAGTTTACAAGGTAAGTGGCAGTAAGAACAGTATCCGACCAATATGCCTTGGGAATACGCATCTGGAATAACAAGGTATGTTGCGCTCGACAACCCCATTTTGTTGGGAGGTATAAGCACAAGTGGATTAATGAATAATGCCATGATCAGTAAGGATTAAAGAACGAGGATAAAAAGGTGGAAAAATACTCATGAGCATTATCAGAACGAAAAATTTTAATAGTAACACAAGTCTTTATATAAAAACTCCTAAAAATGTGTTGTAATTCAGAGCACTCTACCGTCAAATACATTCAAGTAGTATAAGAGAAATCATTAACAAAAATGACAAAGTACTGATAACCATTACAAGTAAGAATGCACATAGGATCCCATATATCTGAATGGATTAAATGGAAAGGTTTCATAGTATGATTACTAAAACGTGAAGGAAAGGAAGTTCTGTGATGTTTGTTATGTTCACAGACTTTACACAGACTATCTAGCTTAGAAGAAGAGGGAATTAAGAGTTTGAGATTTTATGGTGAAAGGTGACCGAGACGAGAATGGAGTAGGTGAGGTGACACTCAAGCCTGGGCAGTAACACTGGAGAACTCCATGAAGTAATATAAGTCACCACGCTCATAGGGATGGCAACGGAGCGGGGTGAGGATTTGCCTCCTCCATCCCCGACCCCGAACCTCGATATAACTCCCCGTCCCTACGAAGAAATAAATTTTATTCTTCGTTCCCGTCCACGCGGGGAACGGGGTTCTCATCCCCGTTCCCCGTTTCCCCATTTTCCTATACCTGTTTCCCCTTCCCTATTTCCTTGTTTCCTTATCCTCGTTTCCCCGCGGGGAGGGTTCGGGGCGGGTACCCGCGGGGTGCTTACCAGTCATCGACCTCGACCCCGTACAAGGTGGAAGATTTTTCCTTGAACCCGTACCCCGAATTTGGACCCCGTTCAGGGCGGAGTCAGGACGGATCTCCACAGTTCGGATATTTTTTGCCATCCCTCCACACTCAACCCCAGATCCAATAGTCCTGTCTGTCTGGAGATCTTGAATAACACAATGATGAGAGAAAAAAGTCACAGAACAATTCAATTGAATAGTAATCGCACCAACACAGAGTAGATATAAAACTAAGAGGAAAGGCAGGTGCATGGATTACAGACTCCAAAGTAAGAATACTAAAATAAATAGAACCCAAACTAGCAGTCGAGGTAACCGAGTGGGAAGTGGTCGGGTTGTTGTTATTGTTGACATACACACCTAGATTCCCTCTAAGTAATAAATCCGGTTGCTCCAAATACACCTCTTCAGTCAAATCATCATGAAAAATGACATTTTTGACATCCAATTGATGCAAAGTCCAACCTGAAGATGCAATAAGAGAAATAAGAAGCCATCTTCATAACAGGAGAAAAAGTATTAGTGTAATCCACACTATAAACCTGGAAAAACTTACCCCAAAAAAATAACTTGGGCAATATCCTTTGGCCACCAATCGGGCCTTGAGTCGAGTAGTGTTATCAGCATTTATTTTCATAACATAAACTTACTTACACCCAATAGTCTTCTTTCCCGAGGCAATGAAACTAGATCCTGAGTTTGATTAGCCTTAAGGGCCTGCATCGCCTCAACCATAGCCTGTTTCCATCTAGGGTAAGACAGAGCCTCAAATGAAGTGCGCGGAACCGAAACAAAGTCCAAGGTTGAGATAAACGTCGGCCGAGAAGACAGGACACAAACATAGGTTATGTGAGTAGATAATTGATAAGTGACTCAGTTGCGCATCCCCTTTCGCAGGGCGATAGAGAGATCGAGATCGGAAGGGAGAGAAGCCTCCAGAATAAATGACAAAGGGTTGAGGGAGGCTCAACAACAACTATGGGAGAAGAATCCAACACCACTATAGGAGGGGCAGTATCAAAAGATGTAACCCGACAAGGACCATGAGAATAGACCACGAGAATAGTCGTGAATAATCATCAACAAAGGAAATAAAATAACGGAAACCAACTTTGGATTGAACAAGACATGGTCTCAAACATCAGAATCAACGAACTCAAAAGGAGCAGAAGCTCGGTTACTAACTCTAGACACACAAGGAACTCGATGATGTTTGGAAAATTGACAAGACCCATAAAACAGATGAGATAAGGATTAAACCTTAGGACAAACGCTTTAGACTAGAAAGTGTCGGATGACCAAGACAACAATGTAGATCAGAAGCAGTGTTGGAGATGCTAGGACATGCAATGGTAGGTGACTCTACCTCTAACACGTAGAGTGCTCCTCATATGCATTGACTCCTACCAATAGTCTCCCTCGTCAAGAGATCCTAAAACTCACAACAATCACCATAGAACACCACACAACAACGGTGAATCCAGGTTAGAGCACCGACAGATAATCAGTTAAAGGGGAGAGCAGGAACGTATAAAGCTGAAGCCAGAGTTAAGGTAGGTCTGTTGGAGTAAGAGAGACGGTCCTTATCCCCTTGACCGAAACATATGAGCCATCAGCCACCCGAACATCAGGATATGATGAAGTGTGGAATAATTTTATAGCATACTTATAGCATATGATTGGATGTTCCCGAATAAACCAGCCACGCATGAGGGGAAATAACTGAAAGAGCGGAGGGAACAACGAGAGCGGATGTTGCAAGCTCAGAAGTAGGCACGACAATCCGATCAACAGAAGGGGAAATGACGGTATAATCGATCATGAGTATGGCCGGGGGCTCTACAATGGGAGCAAATCGTTTGACCATTAGGAGTAGCAGTGGTAGGAGGACGACCATGAAGTTGAAAACGAGTCTCAACAATATGGCTCGAATGCTGACAATGGATCTGCATACGGGTTGATTACCTCCTCGACCACGGTCATGGCCGCACGACAAAAAAAAAACACTAGCAAGAGCAACACGATTACCACTACTGTATACAGACCTAAATGATGGCCAAACAACGCGGTTGGCCCGAGAAAAAAACCTCTATCAATGGAGTCTCCTTACTTGCTAAAATGTGAGAACGAACAGAATCAAGCTCAAGACGTAAGCCATTAAGAAAATCCATGATAGCTAACTACTCTCGTTGTTGACGCATGACTGTTACTTTAGAAGAAATAGGCATCAAGACATTGAACTCCTCATACATATTAAAAGACACAAAATAGTCACCAAGTGTAACACCACTCTATTGAGCATGAAAGAAGGAATGAGAAATATCATAGACCTGATTCATGTAATCCTTCCTCGTATACAAGAGAGCTAAATATTCTCACAACTGCTTCACTGTATCACAATGAGTACAAGGTCAACTACACAAGGATCCATGGAATTAATCATGCAAGTATACAAACGAGCATCTGCATAAGCCCTTGCTCCTTATAGGACCATGCCTTCTCAACATCAGGACCGTGCTCGTCCAAATGTTCATCCAGTTTCATCCCACGAATAGACATTAATACCAACTTAATCCATTCATCATCTTCATCATATTAATCATCAAATCCACTAGGTGGGGTCGGCCACATGTATCTATTGGAACACATGCACATATATCTGAAAAATATAGTGTGTTGGCTGTCGGTTTCCTAACACACTGTTCTACCCTAATCGAAGATTAGGGTTTGTGCTACATAAAATGATATAGAGTAATATAATATCTATATTACATTGCACAATGGTGTTTAAATTTGTCTACAAAACAAATGTCACATCAAGGGTGAGGGTGGGGTGGGGTGAGATTTTTTGTAATATTAATATTTTATTAATATTTTAATAAGAGTTATATAATGTTATAGTCAAATTTTTAATTTGTTAAGACGATCTAAACAAAACTAATATTGATATGATTTTAAAATTTTTATTATTTTATTAATTTTTCATTGATTTTTTAAAAGAGTTGGTAACGTATATTTTTAACTGATTTAAGAGAGTGGAGTGCTCCTAATACCAATATACAACAATATGCAGCAATATATATAATAATAATTTATAATAAATGCATGACACTATTTCATAAGAAAAACATCATTAGTTTACTCGTTAACTAACTAACTTCTCATGACTGCTTCTCACTAGGTAGAGTCATCCACCTGTATCCTCCGCTTCCACTCAATTCGATGGAAAGCATTTGTCACACTAGGTTGTAACGTGATAAGGTCTGTAAGGATTACTTCATCTCACATCTTTTGGTCGCTTTTTGTTTCTCCTATCTTCCAACACAATGAACTCCATTCATCTAACAGGCGCATCAGATGGTCTTCGCAATATGTGGCCCGCCTAACGTAGGCGGGACTCCCGTATCTTATTAACTACCGGTGTCACCCCGATCTACCTACGAATCTTCTCATCCCTTATTTTATCCCTTCGGGTAACTCCTCATATCCATCTCATTATACGCATCTCGACCACCGCCATCCTCTTGTACGTGACTCTTCTTAACTGGCCAACACTTTGTTCTATACAACAAAGCGAGTCTAATCTCAGTCCAGTAAAATTTTCCTTTTAGCATTAAAGGTACGCTCTTGTCATACAGAGCACCCGATGCAACTTTCCATTTCATCAAACCCCCAACAATTCTGTGTAACGTCCTCGTCAATCTCCACATCCTCCTAATAAAAGCTCCTAAGTATTTAAACTTATTTATCCTATGAATATCCCGTCCATCCACTAACACCAACTTAAGCCATTAAAAATAATTATTATCGTTCAAACGTATGTCAGTATGTTTGGCGGTGGCTGGATCAACCTCCAAGAAAGTGGAATTAGGCGTGGTTGCCATATAGATTCACAAATAGTAATACACCAACCCCACTAGGAAATTGATGAAGGAGAAACATAATCAGGTACTTACTAAACATAGACCAACAACCCAAGCACTCAAGCAGATAACTAATTAGAGAGAATCAACAAGAAAGCAGATAAATCCACACAAGAAAACGATCACCATATCAACAAAGATTTTGGCATGGAACAAGGCAAAACCCAATTAAAGAGAACATATATGAACGAGCGACACAAGGAAAAAAGAACTAGCAAGGCGAGACGTCTCTGGATGCGTGCAATGGTGGCGGCGCGTGGTGGAGAAGACGGTTCCCCTGAACGGATCGTGCGGCGGATTCACATTAAGATCTCAGCCTTAATATCGGATTCTTAACTCTAGAGAATGATCGTTTGTCACTAGCAAGTTAGTGAATCACGTAAACACCTGTAATGATCGCTAATTATCAATCAGAATGCTGAATAACAAGCAGACAACAATGTTATGAAAGATATATTCCCTCATAAAGAGTAATTGGGTCCATTATCAATCTGGCACGAGTTACCATACATCCCTCTCAAATAGGACCAACTTACATAGTCATAAGATTAACTCGTTGATCCTCTTATATGAAAAGTAAATGACTAGAAAGTAAGGAATCCTAAGATATTTACAAGACTGAGGAGTCTAGAGTGGTGAGATCCTAACATCCTCCCCCACTTATGTTGTCGATGCCCTCGTCGACTCCATCAACTCTTCAGCTTCAACTTCCCTCTATGTCCTCCGCGGTCTCCCAACTGGTTTCTTCAACCGGCTTAGCCATCCACTTACCTAAGAACTCTTTCTTCTGACCTTTTGATATAGTCACCTCCCGCTCCGTTAGTATCTCCTCTACTGTTGGCTTCGGCAATGGCTTCGATCTGATGTTGGCTTTGTGGGACACATTTCTTGAGGATTCTCCCTTGTCTGGATAGTAAGGCTTCAAGCAACTCCCATGAAATACAAAATGGACCCTCTTCATCCAGTCTGGCGGTTCGATCTTATACGATGCCCTCCCAACTATGGAGATAATAGGCACGGACCCTTCATACTTGCGCACCAAACGTTTATCTCTGCCCCTAAGGAATAACATCTGTTCTGGTCGAAGCTTCATCAGGACAATGTCTCCAACACTGAACTACCTCGGTTGCCTCCCTTTATTTGCCCATTTCTTCATACGTTCAGATGGACCATGTGACAGGTCCCGATTAATTTTCCATTTCTTTTGCAGTATATCCATGCTAGGACCTCTGACTTCCTTCTCTAAGGCAAATTCCGTCAACCGTTCAGTTGCAACTTGAGCTGATGATAAGTCTTATACTCCCTTACAGAACAATTCCTTTCGAGCCCATGATTGCAACCCTTCCATGAAGTTAAAGAGGCGATCTTCCTAGCGTGGTTCTGCCACACCATCCGTTCAGGGGAGCCGAACCGCGACAGTTGGTATCAGAGCCATTGTTGATTGTATACAATGGCTTCCGATGTGGGACAACCCTGTTCCATAATTCAGCAAATTAAGTAGCTTGAGTACCGTATGGGAGCTGCGGAAGAATGATTGGTTGTGACTAGCAGTCAAGAGGAGAGATTTGAGTCATTGGATAGACAAGTGGAAAGTTTGTCCACCACCTAGACTCAACTTGAGGGAATTGTGGATGATCTGAGAGAGGAAATTCGAGAGACGATTATTGTACTCCACGAGCAGAACATGAAATTGACTGAGAAGGTCAACTTGCTCATGAGGACTTTGGGGACTAAGAACAATGCCCTTAGAATGAGCAAGGTTAGACCACCGAAACCCTAGCGTGCTGCGGCGCAATCAGAATGGACTAGTCGACGGGGCATGCTCTACAACTGCGTACAGTCAAATGATGAAGATGCATCATCTTTGATGGATTTCCAGTCTTAGAAATGGCTATGAAGTACGATTTTACGGTGGCCATAATTAAGAAAAAAAAAGATAGGTGAGGACTAAGGTTTCTCTGATGGCTATAATACCATGTTGAGAGGGATATGAAAATAATGAAAAGTTCTAGCCTCTTAGTGAGGCTATGTGTCACGATCCATTCATCCGTGACAATTGCGATCAAGGCGTTCACGATTGATTGGGAGAAAATGGTGGACGGCTGTAACATCAAAGCTTGTTGTGGCGTTGGATAGATATTCCTATGAGGAATGATATTCTATTCCGTCACCAACTGGTCGGGAACTGTAAGTTGTTCCCCTGATAAGCCCAAGACAGGGCGAGTCGGTGTGCGTGTGGACTAGGATGACCTTAGGTGATATGAGACGCTTGGGAGCCGCATTGTTTGAAGGGGAAGTTCTTTGCTCGAATGAGTGATCATTCTCTAGAGTAGAGAATATGAGTTAAGGCTGAGATCTTAGCGTGGATCTGCCACACACTCCGTTTAGAGGAACCAGACCGTGACAGGTGGTATCAGCGCTAGGTTCTGGTGCGCACAATCGTTTCCTTTTCATCGAGCGCTCGATCCGTAAGAGGTGAGGTCCTAACGGACGAGCAGGTGTGTGTTGGCAGTGGCCTTACACCTAAGCGCTCGCACTTGGAGAATGAGTGTTTGCCGCGGGTCTCCAAGAATAGAGATGAGTAGGGGGGTTAGCAACGTAGTTCCACTGAGACGATCCGACGGCAGACGAGTCTCCCAACACACAAGGATGTGAGCCTGTTTAAGTGTGGGAGAATGTCACGATCCATTGATCCCTGACAATGGCGATCAAGGCGTCCACGATTGGTTGGATAGAAATGGTGGACAGCTGCAACATTAAAGCGTTGTTGTGGCATTGGATAGATGTTCATGTGAGGAATGATATTCTATTCCGTCACCAACTGGTCGGGAGCTGCAAACCGTTCCCCTGATGAGCCCAAATCAGGGCGAAACTAGTCGGTGTGCGTGTGGACAAGGATGACTCTAGGTGATATAGGACGCTTGGGATTCGTATTGTTTAAAGGGGAAACTCTTTGCCTAAACGAGTGATCATTCTCTAGAGTAGAGAATGCGAGTTAAGGTTGAGATCCTAGCGTGGATCTGCCGCACGCTCCGTTTAGAGGAACCAGACCGTGACACTATGCATGATATTTATATGCTTTAAAAAGATGGAGTTTACAAAAGATAAATTTCAAAAAGATAGAATCTAAAAAATAGTCTAAAATCCTAAGTAACTCACAACAATCACACTCGTTGCCTTTGTCGAGCGCTCGATCCGCAAGAGGTGGGTCCAAACAGACGAGCAGGTATGTGTTGGTAGCAGCCTCACACCCAAGCGCTTGCACTCGAAGAATGAGTGTTCGCCGTGGGGTTTCCTATAAGGGAGATGAGTAGGCAAGGTTGGCAACTTAGTTCCATCGGGATGATCCGAGGACAGAGGAGCCTCCCGGCACATGAGGATGTGTGTCTGTTTAAGTGCGGGGCAATGTCACGATCCGTTGATTCGTGACAATGGCGATAGGCATCAACAATTCGTTGGGAAGAAATTTACCTAACTTACACAGACACGAAGCAAAAACTAGTTCTAAGTGCAACTATTTTCACTATGTTCTGGCTCCTCCTTTTTTTTTGTAGCCTAGCTTTGATACGTGGGAGTTGGGGAATGCAAAACCTAGTTCGATCTAAGCTAAAATCAAAGTGAAAACAGATCAGTCTTAGGTAAGATTCTGAGAAAAAAACTTACTAATAGATTGGTCCTAAATCATCTTGAGTGAAAGTAGCTCACATATAGACAAAAGAGGAGCCCAACTCAGGCCAAGTAGATCTATTCCTTTGCGCATGAGATCATGCTATTCATGAAAAAACCTTTCCAATGGTGTGAATAAAAATGCCCTTCCTGCCTAGCATTCCTTCACTTTTTAGAAAGAAATTGTAATATAACTTTCCCTTGTTTGGCCTCCTTTTTACCTGCTCTTTTTCACGAAAAGCTGAATTGATTTAGGTGTCAGACATTAGCTTACATCTCCTAGGCAGGATGTTACAAGTTCCATCCAAGATAAAGAAAAACTGATATGAAACCTACTCCAGAGAAAAATTTAGTTGCACACAGGCCACAAATTTAGTGGATGGAACTTGTACGTACTCCTTAACACTTTATAACTAACTTTATTCAAAGATTTGTACGTAATGTAGAATTAGACTGTCTATTTATATTTGTATGGTTAATTTCCTTTTCACTTTTTGCTTTCTATCTAGATGTGTGCGCCTCCTCATCCACCAAAAAAGCTTGTGTTTTTTGAAAGAATGTCCACATATATTCCTTAACTAAAAGGCTACTGTCAAATTTCAAAACTGAAAAGCTTCCAAGTCAAACTTTGAGGAAGAGACTGCCATGTGCCAAGTTCATTTTGGAATCTTTCAGATTGATTTAACTGATCTGTTAATCTCAATAATGTTGATTTTTCTGTTATTAGGATCTCGGTCACTTGGTTACCTTCAAGAGATGGTTTATCCAATTCTCCTGTGCACTTGAGACCCTGGAATTTCTGTTAGAATTGTCATCAACTAAATAAGGATCATGCATGCTGCAGGTGAGGTTAATACTTCATTGTCTGGAGTTGTGAAATATGCAGCCAAAGTGCAGAAGCAGATGAAAAACGAAATCATTGTCAAGCTCGTGGATTCCTTTTACAACCCTGTGGTTTTGCAGCATTCAAAGCTAAACTTGGAGATTGCTTCCATCAATAACTCAGGTTTTGTCAGTTGGATGTTTGTGGATAACAATGATGGGTCTTATATGGGTCACTATCTCGTCAAGGATGTAGGCACCTATGAGCTCTGTGCTTCATTTGATGGATACCGTTTTCTACCTTGTCCTTTTGGTGTCAATGCATACAGTAGTAAGTATACTGTACCAGAGCTTAAGATGAAACTTCAAGCGTTAACTATGAACATCCTTTTTGTGCTTCTCATACTAAATTTTCCTATTTAGATCAAACTGAATTGTGGCTATAAAGAAAATTACATTGAATATAAATTGAATTTGAGAAATTGAAAATTTGCAATTTTTTCACAGAACGTCACTTTTTCTGCATGATGATCTATGCAAATCTATGAGCCTAGCTCCAGATTGTTAAGCTAATGTAACACTAATAGTCCATTTTATGTTATGGAAGTTGCCCATCGAAAGTTTGCTCATTGGATTCCATCTTCCCATATGTGAGAATGTAGAGAAGTGAAAAAAGTAGTTTGACCTGTATCATAGCTATTGGTTCGAGCAACTTGACAATCAGATTCAGGACAGGATACTTGTAGTTTTTTAAACCTTGTTAAAACACCCTCTATTTGTTTCCGTGACCTGTGAACACTGTCTATAGTTTAGCCGATGATGCATATTTTCCACCCTGTGCTCCCTAAATTTGCTTCTTATATATCCTTGTCTGCTCTGTTAAACGATCTGGCTATAACTAATTTATGGACTGTTAGCTTAATGTTCTTGTATTTATCTTGTTTCCGATTATGTAATCTCTTTTAGGTGAATATTTTCCCAAGGCTTATGATGATCCAGTATCTGTTTGGGAGGATGAATCTGTTTCTTTTGATGTTCTCGCAAATGATTACTTTGCAGGTGGAACTGCAGCAATAATTGAATTATCCCATGTAAGTAAAGAAGTTTAATAGGACATTGTTGGATAACTCACCTCATCTCCTTTCCTTCTTTTAAACTTTAACAACAGTGTCGAGCTTTCAACAGGTAGTTGCTTTGATTAAATGCTGGTGTTCTGTTCATGCCTAGTTTATCCCTTCTGTTGTTTTTATTCATTTCTGCCACTCATTTTCTGTAGATGTTGCTACTTGGCTGCCAATAATTTATCTCTCATGCAACGTTGGACAAATAACCATTTTATAAAACTTGTCCTTAATCTTTAAAGGTACTTCAGGGCATAAATGTTGTGGTGGATAAATGAGAATATAGAAAAGATAGTATCCGTAATTATGGTGCGTTTTCTTTAACAGTCGCATATAAGATAGAAAACTCTTTTTTAGTCACTATTTGTCAAAAATTCTTTTTTAACCATCTAAATTGTTTTTAATTATTGAAATGTCATTAATACTCTTAATGATTGATAAATGGATAATAGTGAGGGGGAGAGAGAGGCGTTGATTTCATTCGGTTTGAAAAAAGGGGCAATCCCTTAATTTTTGTGCTCGGCAAGGCTTGGCAAGGTTGGGCAAGGTTCGATAAGGCTAGGCTTGGCAAAGCTAGGCTCGGCAAAGGGATGCTCGGTAAGAGGCTCGAGAAAGCAAGGCTCAACCAAACTGATCGGCATGGCTCGGCAAAGTTGGGCTTGGTAAGGTCCGGAAAAGCTTGGATCGGCAAGGCCTATCAAGGATCAACATGACTCGGCAAGGATCGACAGCAAAGTTGGGCTCTGTAAGGTCTGACAAAGCGAGACTCGACAAATCTAGGCTCAGTAAAAAAGGGCATTTTTTTCCAAAAAACATTTCTCTTGGCTAAAAAAGAGTGTTTTAACAAAAATGGCTGAAAAGAGCTTTGTCTTATGCTATAAGACAAAAAGTTGGGCTAGCACCAATAGTGGATAAGATGGGAGAAGCACAGTTAAGGTGATACGGGCATGAAGCGTAGACCTTCCATTGCAATTGTGAGAAGATGTAAAGTAATGAAAGAAAGGTGCAACTCAAGAGGGAATGAGGAAGAACCTAGAAGGAGTTTGAAAGAGACTTTGAAGTATAATATATAAGATGAGCCGACAGAGGACATTGCATTAAATATAGTATTACTTATGTAGCCGACCTTCCAAGCGGGATTAAGGTTTGGTTTGTTGTTGCTGTTGTATTTGGAAAACTGGAGTAAAGACTGATTATGGCAAATTTGCAAATTTTCCATGTCTTCTGGATCCTGTCAATCAATTTCATCCTATATATGATGCTTTCTGTTCTTGGTTCTTCAATTTTTCCTTTTCTTTCACTGGGATGTACCTGACATACTTAAACAGTCAAGATGCTACTTCTGTTTCTACTGCCCCCTTCTCCCCACGTGGGAGTTAACCTTTTCTTTCAGCTCATGCAACATGGCAATGTGTATTAACCAATGTGGGCTAATTAGGTTTTCTTGGAATTCTGGCAGCCACATCATGGTTCACTCTTGCAGATCCAAAAGTTATTCAGATATACACCTTTTAAAGGTTTCTACGGAAATGATTCTTTCTCATACACAATTTCGGATATAAATGGGAATGCTGCCATGGCTTCTGTCTATATCTCTGTACTCAGCATCCCTCCTCAGTTTGTTTCCTTTCCCACTCAGTTACAAGTGTCTGAAGATGTGATTAGTCCCAAATTTGGGTAATGTTTCTTCTTTTTGGTTTTCATCATGTGGTCTTTCAGCTGGTTTTATTCATTATATTTGCATCACCAAGTTGTAGGGGGTTTCCTGGTTTCGAGGTAACATATCCAGACATGACGGAAAACATCTCGGTGACTGCCAGTGCACAATTTGGGACAATTTATCTTTCTCCTATGTTGATGCAATTCTGGCAGCCAGTTTGGAGTTCATTTTCTGTAACTAAAGAGAATGGTGGTGCTAAGACCTTGACATTAGCAGGGCACAAAGAAGTAATTAATATTGCTCTTCAGTCTATTCAATATATCGGGTACATCATATTTTGCATATGCATGCAATTTTGTTTCTTTTTTTTTCTCCTATAGATGAATCCTATGGTTTCTTTTCTCTTAAGATAGTAGTTGTGGATGAAATGTTACCTCCGTTACAAAGCAGCAACTACTGAGAAAACTCTCTTTATGAATTGTTTCATCTTTTTGAAACATCAGTGGAGAGCTTATTGACATTAGACCAATAAAGATGGGTGCTAAATTTCACACTCTAAATGTGGGACCCAGGATACTTTTGAATGAGACCAGCTCCATTTTTTGGGAGGAAAAGGAGTCTAAATTTGATAGTGGGGAGAGGGAAAATGAATTCCCAAAAAATAACTAGAAAACTAGAACTGCTAATGGGAAGATCTGATATAGAAAAAGCTGAGGAGAAGATTTTTCTGGATTTGAACATAGAAAATATTGAACTCAAGCAATAAAAAAGAACTCAAGATGGGTTAAAGTTGCAATTGACACTTAGGTAAGGGTGATTAACAGCTGAATATTTCTTAAAACTTAGGTAGTATAATTTGGACACATCTTTTAACTTATCCTATATTATTCTGTTTTTTTTTTCTTCTTTTTTGATAAGCATCTTCTATTATTCAGATTCTTTCAAAGCTAACATGCTGGCCAAATATTTTTGTCTTGATGCTAATGGATTGCACTTCCCTTTCCAAGATTCATGTAGCTGTCAATGCTCGGCAGCTACCTTACTCAATGAGGATATCAACCACTTCCACTTTTCTTCTCAATTTTGTGTTTGTCATACTTGCTACTTGCTATTCCATTAATCACCATAAAGTACAAATACAGCAGTCATTCCTTCTCTCATTGGCAGGGATGAGAATTTCTATGGAGATGATACAATCCAAATCTTCACTAGAAATAACAATGGAGTAAATTATTTGAATGTCAGTATCATGGTACAACCTGTCAATGATCCTCCGTTCATTAACATTCCTGAGTACATTATTTTGGAGGGGAATGACCATGGAAATGGAACATTTATCTATGGAAACAAGAGGGACAAGTTTGAGTTCTTAATTGGAGATCCTGATTTTGATAACTTCCCAGGTATGGTTAAAAATTTGCAGGTAGTTTGTCTCATTCATCCTAAAATGAAGGTGAAATAGGAAACTGATGTGTCAGTAATGATGATGCAGCAAGCACTCTAGTCTTTCAATAGCTTCTGTTAGTAGATTAAACAACTTTTGTCCTGAAACAAAATCATGACGGTGAATTCTACTTGTTGGAATGACGTAATCTACAACCATGAAAATCTTATAGAAGGCATAAAGGTGAGATAGCATATAGGCAACAATGATGCAACATAAATTATACATTTCATATACAGGACAAAAAAAAATGAGACAGAATGGGTGAACAAGCATGCCTTCTTTGCTCCTGAACCAGATAGGGTTTTAGTTCATAAGTTTATCCTACTTCAGATTCATGATCTAGTAGAATTTATGTTAGTAATATTTTGCTATGTTTTAACACAAATTTAGGCTGAGTCGCCATCTTTCTGAAAGAACTTAAACGTGATGGAGTTCATCAACAATATGAATGTAGTCCCTAATTATTGGAGAGAACGAATTCTCAAGAAAAGTGAAACTCAGTAATAGTTGCGGAGGAGTTGTTTCAGTGCAATGTCTGAAATCCAGGTTGCATTTTGAAGAATGTGTCCAACACGTGGAGATTGGATAGGTGTTAAAGAAAAGAACAGAACAAATAAGGAAAGATGGGATTGGGGGGAAAGAAATATAGGTGATGCTGATCATAATACACAAAAAGAACCTGACAAGAGATTCTTTTGAATTTTGGCATGAACTAGGCTTTTTTATTTTATTTTATTTTTGTTTAATGCAGTTGCAAATTTGTCTTTTGTTTTGTGAAGTCAAAATTTGATGTTCTCCTGGTATTGAGTGCAGGTGAGAAGTCTCAATTTCTGGTTACGTGCTCGGTGGAAGTTGCCTCTGGAATGTTGGAGGTTAGCCTTCCAGCTGAACTGATAAATACCACAGAACTTAAGCTGAAAAACAGTTACCAGTGGCAGCCACTACAAACATTTGTTACAATATCAAAGCATTTCATGGTCATGGCAAAGGGATTGAGATTTGATGGCACGATCAGTGACTGCAACAGTATCATTCAGCAACTAAAGTATCATGTATGCAAGGAATGAGTTCAGCATATTCCTTATTTGCTTGTTTAAGCTATTTAATGCCTTCTTATGTTTCTTACTGCATGTTCGCCACCAGGCTTGCATAAATTTTAATTTCTTCTATTGTTATTTCATTGTTGGGGAATCAAGGATCCACCCAAAATTCTCGATTGATTATGCTACTACTCAGGACTCAGCAGATATTGTCGTTTGCCTTGTTGCATCTGCAGTTTGTTGTCTTTCCTTTTCTTCCCCCTTCTGAAATACCGGTAGCAACCCGGCATGGCATTATTAGGATATATTACTGTAATCCTCCATTTTTCTGAACTGAGTTCTTGGTGCAGGGTGGGGATTATGGTACTGTTCTGACAGTAACGGTGAATGACATGGGAAATTTTGGATGTTATCCAGATTGCACAGGGAATGTGTCAAAGCCTCTCTTTGTTGAGGCTCATACCAACCTTATCAAAAGAAGGCCAATAACTTCCAAGGCAGCTCAGGGTATGTTACAGCTACCATATATGCTTGCTCCTTCAGGCTTCCTTTTTCTTCTCATCGAGTGATGGGAATATGTTCACAAAAGGATTGTCAATCCGAGCACACACACGTATACACATGCATATCATGCCTTGTTCCAGACACAGAAGCCTCAACTGATTTCTGCTTGTTGTCTTCTTGCTAGTATTAGGGTCAGCAATCATCATTGAGTTTGTCATGGTCCTCTCCCTTGGAGTAGCACTATTATTTTACACCTGCAAGTGTGCCTTTTCTCTGTTAAATGAACGAAGCAGCACGGTTAACAAGATGAAGAACACCACACCTAGAGTACAAACTTCTGATGAACAAACAGTGAGCAGTCTACCTTATGGTTGCAGCTATTCATCTTTTCTGTTCTGGTCCTTATTAATTGTGCTGCGGTTGATATTGATATCGTCTTTCATCTTGCTCTAACTGGTTGCATGTTGCTTCCTGAATTTATTACTCAACACTATTCACCTCTTAAGCAAAAACTTGTTCTTGTTTATGCAGCCACACCATCAATCAAGGGAGAGAATGTCTAGGAAGACTGTAGGATATTCTTCTCGGTCTTCAGGTGATCACATGCCGGAGGCTCCTGCAACATGTTTCAGATCTCTTTCTATTGAAAAGAGACGAATAGAAAGCTGATTGAATGCGTTCGCTAGGAGAACAAAATTTCCTGTCTTTTTTTTTTTTTTTTCCTGAAAGATCTTTTGATGCGTTGAGCTTGTCTGCACACTTTCTTCACCTGCAGAGGGAGTTATACAGAAGTATTTAGGTTTTTCTTCCATATGTTTCTCTTTCTCAAAATGTTACCCTCAGAGGGTTCAAAATGAGTTCCTCGATCACTTATCAAGGCTCACGGGATCCCGAACCTTGAGAAGGTGTTAGATTGAAGGAACTTGCTCACTTCCTTAGCATCACTAGTCTTGGTGGCCTTGGCTTCAAAAGTCAGCGGCGTTTCACTACGCTACGAGAAATTGTTGGTCCTTTCGCATCTATCACATTTCTTGAAGATCACATATGCCTCCCTCTCATTTCTGTACCTTAGGACTGCACCAACTGCGTAATCACCGGCATCACAGATGATCTCTAAAAGCTAATCCCAATTAGGTAGTTGGATAATAGTTGTAGAAATGAGGAGGGACTTAATTCGGTCAAATGCCGACCTGCATTGAGAGCAAAAGTCAAATCGGACATCTTTTTGAAGCAATAAGCATAAAGGATGTGCCATCTTTGATAACTCCTTGATAAACTGTCGATAAAAGCTTGCGTGCCCTAAGAAATATCTCACTTCCTTAAAAGTTGTGGGGGTACGACAAAGACTTGATCGCATCAATTTTGACCTTATCAATTTTGTTTTCAGCTGCTGACACAATGTGTCCTAACACAATTCCTTCTTTTACCATGAAGTGACACTTCTCATAGTTTCACACCAAGTTGGTCTCTTCACAACGTGTCAATATTTCATCCAAATTCTTCAGGCAGATATCGAAAGACTCACCATATACAGAGAAGTCATCCATAAAAACCATACGGCGGTATGCGAATGTGCCAAATGGGCAGGTGAATGTGGTTTTCTCCTGGTCTTCTAGGCAATAGTAATCTGATTATATCCGGAGTAACCATCCAAAAAGTAGTAATGTGACTAACCAGCTGACCTTTTAATCAATGAAAGGTAAAGGAAAGTGGTCTTTATGGGTGGCGGTATTCAGTTTTCTATAGTCAATGTAGACCCGTCATCCGTTTTGAACACGCGTGGGAACTAATTCGTTGTTGTGGTTCCGTGTAATGGTGATCCCAGTTTTCTTTGCCACAACATGTATGGTATTTACCCATTGGTTATCTGAGATCAGATAAATCATCCCAGCGTCAAGGAGTTTGATGACCTCCTTCTTTACAACTTTCATCATGGGAGGGTTAAGACGACGTTGTCCATCACGAGAGGGGTTAGACCCCTCTTCCATGAGGATCCTATGCATGCACATAAAGGGACTGACCTTGATATCAATTATTGTCCACCCTATGGCTGTATTATGGTTCCTAAGAATCTCAATCAATTGTTCCTCCTCTGTTGAAGACAAGCTTGAAGAGATAATTCCCGACAATGTGGAATCATCCCCAAAGCATCATTCAAATGGGTAGGTAATTCTTTCAACTCAAGCTTAGGGGTTTGGTCAACAGAGGGGATCAACTTTTTCCTCACCACGAGCAATTCCGAGGTCGATAATGTCTTCCTTATATAAGGAAGGGAATTGAGCATGACAATTACCTCCTCTACCCTAGGTGGTAAAATAAAGCCCTCTTGTACCGCCCTTGGACATCGGCTATAACACCCGAAACTGGGTGAAACCGGCGATAACTCGTGGAGCAATCCACAGGTCATTGAAGCCAAAGAAACCACAAACAAAGAGATAAGATAGTCTACTAAAAGGGAGGAATCAAACCCGGTCATCCAAATGAACTAAAATAAAACTCATATCCTACAAGGGAGCAAACAACTCATGGGAAAAACATCCCATAGATACAATTATAAGATCAGGTTTGTCATCACAAGAAATATTCAAATATCTAGAACAAAAGAAATGCGGAAACAGAACTAGAAGAAAGGAATAAAAATCTTAGAGGCAATGTCGTCTGTCCGCAGCATCCGTGTTGATACCGGAAGATGACTCCTGCCAAAAACATGCAGGGGTAATATCCGTTAGCCATCACTAACTAGTGAGATGAAATAGAGATAGAAAGGTAAATGCCAAGATGAAGATGTAAACCGAATATGAGGGTCTCAAATCATACCTTTTAACCGTACTAAAATCCTTTTCAAGAGAAGGGGGGCAGACTAATGAGAATGCAACCAATCGTAAACCAGCCATGCCTCAAATTATAAACCAAGTTATGAAATCCACTAAGGTCGTACAATGACCATTAAACTGAAATGCCATAATATCTGAAACTATCATATATCCAAGGTAAATCTCATCATATAAATCTCATGAGTCACATGAGACCTAAAATTGTCAAATTAAATAAATCACATGAATCCTAACTAAAAACATATAAACCTCCTGAATCAACAAAGACCCATATAAAGAAAGTTTCGTCAAATAAGAAACTTAGAGAGAACTCTTTAAAACCATGGTTACGAATCAATAAGTATATATGGGAGATATGCTAAAAAATATTGAAATCCAACGAAGAGATAAAAACCCAACAATAAATCCAACGGAGTGATAAACTCTCAACAATAAATCCAACGGAGACGTCTCTCCACAAGATACGAACATGATGATAATTGATGAAATTTGCCATATAAAAGGTCACAAACAATAAGGATCCCAACACCCATTTAACGTGCATACCGGTATGGCTCCGCGTACATGCAACATAAAGCGGGACCGTCCTAGTCCTCCTGCTGCAAACAGAACGACGCAAGGACATTGAGACACTCGGAGGTGACCTTGGTTTCTCATAAGGGAGAAGCACTCCAAGGACTTGTCAAATCCATATCACGAGTCTATAAAACAAAAACTGCCAAAGGCTATATATAAGCCTGAAAAGTCCATGCTAGGCGTAAAAAGCCACAACGACGCCACGGTCAAAAATACTAAGACATCAAAAGTCCAAAATCAAATCAAATACAACATACTACAACACATATCTACCGTATGTACAAAACGGATGAAAAAAAAAACGAGTAATATGCATAACATCATGTACCATCATTCGTAAATCAACTCACAAGAGCTAAAATAGAGGTGACAAGTCTCACAGCAATCAAAATAGAGATAACGATTTTTCCGATAAAACCAACACGACCCGAGGGTCGAAAACCACAATGAGAGATAACTATTTAGAAGAAAATCATAGCTACAACCATGATATAATCCGAATGTACAAGTCCATAAGTCAAATCATAAAATGTCCATGCAAGAAAAGGAAAATTGTTATGACCCGAGGGTCTAAATCATACGTAAATATTCATGGGGTTGCCTAAAGCCATAATGCTACTACAGTATCTACCGACCGTAGGTAAAACAGATGAGATAAATAAATATTTAAAAGCTCACCCACCAACCATCTCATATACATCTCACCTGGGTCAAATCAACGATCAATCACACCAAGAAGCCACTAACCGAGCACAAGTCGATCCACGGGCTCCCGATCATCCCCTGACAAACATTAATGAGCAAAAGTCTCAAAATCCTATCATTGGTCAACACAAACAATCATCACTCTAAACAACCTTAAACATCTCAATTTATGCCTCAAAATCCTCTAAGACTGGTCTAGGATCGATCCCAACCCTCCCCGGAACAATCCCAAAAGACTCGGAAACAACAGGAGAAGGAATCCCAAAATAGCAGCCGAATCCGGTCGACCAGATTTCCTAAGCTTTGCAGAAACCGGTCGGCCAGAAACACGAAACAGAGAGGGTGCTCAAAAGCTAGTCGGCCGAAAATGGAATCCGGTCGGCCGGTTCCACTGTTTCTGCAATTCTGCAGAAAATCCAAAACGTACGAAACAAAACCAACAATCAACCAACATTCGAATCATGGCTCCAAATACATCACAAAACATGCAACAAAGCATGCTACACCTTCTAGAATCATCAAACTCAAGCTAAACACAAAATCATCAACATGAAAAACTCTCCAAGCATGAAAACCTAAACAAATTAAAACAAACTCATGAACCACATGCACAACCATTCAAAACACCTCTCCAAGGCCTTAAACAAGTGTCAAAAGACCAAACAAACCATGCCAAACGAACCTACTTCATCAAACACAAGCAAAACTTAAATCTTCCATAATAAAAATCACACCAAGCATGAATCCATGGAAGAAAACCAACAAAGCATGAATCATACCTACAAAATCACCAAGTGAATGAGCTCCAAACTTCCTCAAGCTACCAAGATGATCTCCAACCAATGACAAGCAAGATTTAAGCTAAAACCAAGGTGAAAATTGATGAAGAAACCAAGAATCTCCAAGAATCTTCCTCTTCCTTCTCTTCTCCTCTTTTCCCTTGAATCTCACGTGAGAAAGGCAGCAAGGAGGGGCTGGAATTCAGCTAAAAGACACCCTCCACCTCACTTAAACACCTTCACACTCCACCTAACCTCATAAATGCATGAAACAAGAAAGTCAACGATTTCAGCTATGTCTCCAACTCATCTAACTTAGCTAACGACCTTCAACACATCGTCACACGTGGAAACTAATCCGAAATCCCTCAAACTCATCACCAAAAATCATGAAATTAAATCACGGTCACAATGAATCGTTATTCAAAACCGTAAAAACCATTACCTCACAAACCGACTAACCTAGAAAAATCGGTGGAGTCGGCATACGTCAATATGGTACTTGACATTCAAGTCTCATCATCCCTGTCGTGCCGGCAACCTCACCTATAAAAACCCTCGACCCCCATCAGTGTCAGGGGAACTTTTTCCGCTCTCGGCCGGAGTCGCTTGCTCGGCCATCTCCCTGTTCGGCTGCATCGTCAGCCGATTGCCAGCTCAGCGGCCGACCACCGTCGCCTGCTCGGTGCCAACCACCGTCGCCTGCTCGGTGCCGACCAGGCATTGCCTGCTCGGCCACCATCCGACTCCCTGCTCGGCCACCATCCGACTCCTTGCTCGGCCATCTCTGTTTCTCCTTGCAGCTTGCTTCGTGCAGAAGATGAAGATCTGGAACCAGATCTGGTCAACCTCTTTGTTGGGCCAACAATCGGTCAACAGCTGATTTAGCCCAATATTGAGCCTCTTTTGAATTGCCCAATAGGCTTAGCCCATTAATTTGGAGGGTATAATTGGGCTTAACATCACATGGAAAGTAAACTTATTCCGGCCTTAAAATCCTAAGACTCATTAAATCACTTGGCCCAAGCATTAAACCTGATGAGAAATCTGAAAGCGGAAATGATCTCTCGGCCCTCACTAGATCAATGAATCGAGCACAAATCACAAAG